>JAJPUD010012121.1:0-17647 GCA_023553655.1 Myrmecobius fasciatus
ACACACACACACACACACACACACACACACACACACTTATAGCATTATTATAATCACTTCTTCCCCTTTAGGGGTTGGTACTTCTGGATTCAGGTCCTCTAGTTCTCCCCCCATCTGGAACCAAAACCAAGAATGCTGCCTTCTTGTAAGTGCCCACAGTCAGCAGTGTCCCACCCCACTGTTTTCATCCAGTTTGTGCTAGTTCCTTCTTGCCCAGGGCCAAGTTTGAGCAGCACCACCGGGCCTGGTATCTCTTACCTGCAGAGGTTCCCTCATTCTTCCTCTACTCAATTCCACACCCCATCCTAGAGATGAAAGTTCCTATGGCTGGGGCTGAGGCTACCCCTAAGTCAACTAGCCCAAAGGTTCACCCCTTGTTCTTTCAGGGAAACCAGTCTCAAGATGTTTGCACTTCACTGGAGCCAAACCTTGGTCCTGGTAGGTTTTTTTTTTGGTATATTCTGCAGTTGTACCAAGAGGAGCATTGTTCTGCTTCAATTCTTCTTTATTTTTACTGCTCTACATTCATTTTAAGGCACTATTTTGTCTTGTCTGTGAGGGAGATCTGGAGAGTTTGGAATTTTAAAATTTAAACGTGTGTGTGTAAAAAGTGACATCGAATCTCAGCTTTATTTTAACTAATATGTGGAGGGTGAACTAGAATGGGGAAAGACCCGAGGGAGGGAGAATAGGTGAGCAGCTATTGTAACAGTAAGGACAGAAGTGATAAAGGCTAAATTTTAGGAGTGTCTGTGTGAATTGAGAGGAAACAAGTGAGAGATGCTGTGAAGGTAGGAAATCCAAATTCAGCAAATGATTACATATATGGAGTATGGGAAAGAAAGGAGGAGATGCTGACCCAAAAGCTGTGAAGCTGGATAATTAAAAGGATGTTGTCCTCTCAGTGATATAATGAATTGGAAAGTTTGTATTTGAAAGGAAAAATAATGAGGAAAAGATTTAAGGAGAAAGGTAATGAGATATGAGGTGAAAATCCAAATGTATCTATATCTATTCATCCCCTCTGTCCCATGGAAAGCAAAAATGAGGTAGGCTTTGGTGCCCCTAACACTAAACCCATCCCCTGAGTGTACCTGGAACATCTATGAACAATGAGAGACAGAGAAAGGCATGTGGGCTGGAGGAGATGGGTGCAAATTTCCCCTATAGCTCCTGTGCAGTACTTGTTGCTAGTGCTAAGGGTATGTGCTGGAGATAAACTTCTAGTACAATGAGCAGGATGAGATTTAATCTGTTTTCCTATATTCAGATTGACTGATCATATACCGCTTGGGGACAGGTCATGGCCGTTATTGTGGAAATCACTGGCCTATAGGATACTCCTTAGTCTGTCTTTTAAGGTCCTTCATGATCTTGTTAGAATTGATATTTCCAGTTGTATTCCTTTCATCTTCTCTATATTCTAGTTAAACTGGTTTATTTCCTATTTCCCCAGCTCTTGGTGTATTCTCACATTTGTGTACCTGAAACTTCCTCCTTCTTCATCCTTACCTATTGGAATCTTATTTTTCTCCACTTCCATAAAGATTTTCCTGAAATGTTCTCTCCTTATACAGACTATTTTAGAATTCTTTGTCATGACCTCTTCTTGACAGATCTTATTTACTTGACATATCTGTCACATTTCTCCTATGAAATTTTTACCCTCTTAAAGATCAGGCTATGATATTTTATATATTGATATCTTCAGTACTTGGCCTATAACTGGTGGTTTATAATGCTCTGGTAAATTAGCTTTTCAGGAATAAGCCAATTCTCCCCCATATTTGGAGCTCTCTTCCCCCTCTGTTTCAACTATTGACCTCACCAGTTTCCTTTAAGTCCCAACTAATATCCCACTTTGTTCCCCAATTTTCCCCAATCTCTCTTAATTCTACTGCCTTCCCCTTGTTGATTATTTCTTATTTATCTTGTATATGGTTTGTTTTGCATATATTTGTTTACATGTCATCTCCTCAATTTAATTGAAAACTCCTTGAGGGCAGGTACAGTCTTTTGGTTGAAATGATTGGGCATGTTTAGTCTGGAAAAAAGAATGTTGGGAGAAGGGGACAAGTTCAAGGTAGTTATGTTCAAGAATTTCTAAGAGATAGAGAGAATTAGATTTGTTCTAATTGGCCACAGAGGGCTGGGTAGAGCAAGCAGTAGAGCCAACACAATTTTAGACTATGTTGAAGGACCAAGCACTTTTTTTTCCCTTGTCAATTAATGTGTGGGATACTTTTAGTGCTAGATATAAGGGGTGAAAATGTAGTCTTTGGGGGAAAAATAAAGACTTCTTTGCTTTCCAAAAGTGAATTGTCTGGCATAGAAAGTTGTGGATTCCCCCTGAGCTGAGGTCTTCAAACAAAGGATGGATAAATATGTTTAGTAAAAGGTAGAGATAATCCTTTTCCAGGTATAGTAGAACTAGATGATTCCTGGATTTCTCTTTAATTTAAAGAGTTTCTGATTATGTGTTTCTTTCCAGAGGGGAAAAATGTTGTTCTTGTTTCCCCATTCCAACTTTTCTATTTGCTCTGCCACTTCATGGTTCCTAACCCACTCCTGGTGTTTTCCGGTAGAACACATTGTTCTCACATGAAATCTTCACATGATGATTCTTTCAGTTGCTTTTCAGAGGATTATAGCAGTGGATAGAGCAGATGTTGTGTAAATGATTTTCCATGCATATTGTTTTCCCTAGTAGTTTCTGAAAAATAAGATAAACAGAATTCATGGTTGTATTGTAGGTTAATAGTTCACTTTGAATTCACTTTTTTTTTTTTTTTACAATTATCCTGCTCTAGCAACTTGTCATAATAGCTCTGGACCAGAATGCTCAAAGCAAGTCTCCAATGAATCTATTTCTACCCTATATCTTTCTAGGGGCATCAAGTGGGCTATATTCCAGATGGCTGCCTAAACAGGGATTTATGGCCAGGGCTGATGTTTTCTAGAGGAACTTAATTTGAAGAGCTAGTTTCTAGGAGTATATTAGTTTGGCCTGCTATTCCTTCACACCTGATTGAGTTTCAAATACCACCTCATCTTCAGCCCCATGGGCCCATTGTTAATCCAAGACACTCTAAAAGGCAAACAATATCTTGTCCAAAGGGGTATTAATTTTCAAGACATGAAAACTAAAAGAATGTGAATATTTTACCTAAAAGAAACTCAAAAAAGTATATCCTTTCCACATTTCCAAATTTTAGGTCAAATTACCAAATACAGATGAAACTCTTAACTTTACACTTTTTGTGTGGGTGGACTTGATTTAGGAACAGAATGCTAAATTTCATAGAGCTACCTGAGAAAGAAATCCAAGTGGACAGAGGTGGCAGTAGTGGCACTGTGGCAAAGCCATGGTGAGCATAAGTTTGGAAAATTGGGCCAATATCATCACATCAACTTCAATGCCAAAGGCCAACAATGAACTCCCCAGTTATTAAAAGCAAAACTATAAAACACTGCATTGTGATGTGAAAACTTTTTAAGTCATTTTAAATTGTATACAAATTTCTTTTTTTTAATAAAGCTTTTTATTTACAAAACATATGAGTGATTTTTCTACATTGACCTTTGCAAAAACTTTTTTTTCCCAAGCTTTTCCCTTCCTTTCCCTCACCCCCCCACCCCTAGATGACAGGTAATCTAATACATGCTAAATAGGATAAATTATATGACAAATACAATATATGTATACATATCTATACAGTTATCTTACTTAATAAGAAACATCAGATCTAGAAAGAGAAGAAGAAAAAACAACCTAAGAAGGAAAACAAAATGCATGGAGATATTCATAGAAAGCGTTAAAATGCTGTGTTGTGGTCCGCACTCAGTTTCCACAGGCCTCTCTCTAGATGTATATGACTATCTTCATTGCTGAACAATAGGAACTGGTTTGAATCACGTCATTGTTGAAGAGAACCATGTCCATCAGAATTGATCATCGTATAGTCTCGTTGCTGTGTATAATGTTCTCCTGGTTCTGCTAATTTCACTCAGCATCAGTTCATGCAAGTCTCTCCAGGACTCTCTGAAATCCTCCTGTTGGTCGTTTCTTACAGAGCAATAATATTCCATAACATTCATATACCATAATTTATTCAGCCATTCTCCAATTGATGGGCATCCTTTCAATTTCCAGTTTCTTGCCACTACAAAAAGGGCTGCCACAAACATTTTTGCACATGTGGGTCCCTTTCCCTACTTTAAAATCTCTTTGGGATATAGGCCCAGTACAAACACTGCTGGGTCAAATGGTATGCATAGTTTGATAACTTTAGCATAGTTCCAAATTGCTCTCCAGAATGGTTGGATCCGTTCACAGTTCCACCAACAATGTATCAGTGTCCCAGTTTTCCCACATCCCCTCCAACAGTTATTATCATTTCCTGTCATTTTAGCCAATCTGACAGGTGTGTAGTGGTACGTCAGAGTTGTCTTAATTTGCATTTCTCTGATCAATAGTGATTTGGAGCACCTTTTCATGTGACCAGAAATAGTTTCAATTTCTTCATCTGAAAATTGTCTGTTCATATCTTTTGACCATTTATCAATTGGAGAATGGTTTGAATTCTTATATATTTGAGTCAATTCTTGATATATTTTAGAAATGAGGCCTTTATCAGAACCTTTGGTTGTGAAAATATTTTCCCAGTTTACTGCTACCCTTCTAATCTTGTCTGCATTCATTTTGTTTGTACAAAAACTTTTTAACTTGATATAGTCAAACTTATCTATTTTGTGATTAATGATGACCTCTAGCTCTTCTTTGGTCAAAAATTCCTTCCCCCTCCACAGGTCTGAGAGGTAAACCATCCTACATTGTTCTAATTTGTTTTGTAATATCATTCTTTATACCTAGATTATGAATCCATTTTGACCTTATCTTGGTATATGGTGTTAGATGTGGGTCAATGCCTAATTTCTTCCATACTAGTTTCCAATTATCTCAGCAGTTTTTGTCAAATAGTGAGTTTTTATCTCAAAAACTGGGGTCTTTGGGTTTATCAAACACTAGATTATTATTGTCATTGAGTATTTTGTCCTGTGAACCTAACCTATTCCACTGATCCACTACTCTATTTCTTATCCAGTACCAAATGGTTTTGGTGACCACTGCTTTATAATATAGTTTTAGATCTGGTGCAGCTAGGCCACCCTCATTTGCATTTTTTTTCATTGATTCCCTTGAAATTCTTGACCTTTTGTTTTTCCAGATGAATTTTGTTGTTATTTTTTCTAGGTCAATTAAATAATCTCTTGGGAGTTTGGTATAGCACTAAATAGATAGATTAGTTTAGATAGTATTGCATCTTTATTATATTCACTTGACCTATCCAAGAGCACTTGATGTTTTTCCAATTGTTCAGATCTGACTTTATTTGTATGGAGAGTGTTTTGTAGTTTTGCTCATATAGATCCTGACTTTCCCTTGGCACATATATTCCCAAATATTTTATACTATCGATAGTTATTTTGAATGGAATTTCTCTTTGTATCTCTTGCTGTTGCATTTTGTTGGTAATGTATAAAAATGCTGATGATTTATGTGGATTTATTTTGTATCCTGCAACTTTGCTAAAGTTGTGGATTAATTCTAATAGTTTTTAGTTGATTCTCTAGGGTTCTCTAAGTAGACCATCATATCATCTGCAAAGAGTGATAATTTGGTTTCCTCATGACCTACTCTAATTCCTTTAATCTCTTTTTCTTGTCTTATTGCCAAAGCTAGCATATCTAATACAATATTGAATAGTAATGGTGATAGTGGGCAACCTTGTTTCACCCCTGATCTTATTGGGAATGGTTCCACTTTATCACCATTACATATGATGCTAGCTGATGGTTTTAAATAGATGCTACCGACTATTTTAAGGAAAAATCCATTAATTCCTATACTCTCTAATGTTTTTAATAGGAATGGATGTTGGATTTTATCAAATGCTTTTTCTGCATCTATTGAGATTATCATATGTTTTTCTTAATTTGGTTATTAATATAGTCAATTATGTTAATAGTTTTCCTAATATTGAACCATCCCTGCATTCCTGATATAAATCCTACTTGGTCATGGTGTATTATTCTGGGAATGATTTTATGTAATCTCTTTGCTAATATTTTATTTAAGATTTTTGCATCAATATTCATTACGGAGATTGGTCTATAATTTTCTTTCTCTGTTTTTGTTTTACCTGGTTTAGGTATCAGTACCATGTCTGTATCATAAAAGGAGTTTGGTAGGAGTCCTTCATTTCCTATTTTTTCGAATAGTTTATATAATATTGGAGTTAATTGTTCTTTAAATGTTTGGTAGAATTCACATGTAAATCCATGTGGTCCTGGGGATTTTTTCTTAGGGAGTTGATTTAATTAGAAAAAGGAAAGAGGAAAATCAAATTGTTAGTCTCAAAAATGAAAAGGGAGAACTTTCCACCAATGAAAAGGAAATTAGACCAATAATCAGGAGTTACTTTGCCCAACTATATGCCAATAAATTTGATAACCTAAGTGAAATGGAGGAATATCTACAAAAATATAGATTGCCCAGATTAACAGAAGAGGAAATAAATTACTTAAATAGTCCCATTTTAGAAAAAGAAATAGAAGACAAATTTCTTTTTTAGGAGAGTTTAAATGTAAGAAACAGGAAATCAGGATGGATTAGACAGCCTGTTTTAGTCTTATGAATTCATATTTACAGATAATCCCATTCTATCTAGTCAATAAGAGAATATGTTCAATTAATTCATTTCAGAAAGGGTAAGTGTTAAACTGAATCAGCTGTTAATTGAATTCCTGAATCACTTCCTCCTTTCATTCTGCAACTAAAATCAGACCATCAATCCAATCTAGTAGCCAAGGAATTTAATAGTCAGATTTTAGTAGGATGTGTGTGTATGTGTCTCTCTGTGTGTGCATTTGTGTGGGTCTGTCTGCTGTAAGGGATAAGGGTTTGAGGAACTATCTCTAGATTTTCTGACCACTGTTTCAAATTTGTCCCAAAGAAATAAGCATTAGTAACCCCTTTAACAATTTCCTAAAATCATTTTAACAAATGGAGTGACATCACCTTTAATAAATTTCAGCCTTAACCTCTATGAAAATACCTTATTTGAAGAGAATGAAGGAACAAATCTGAACAAGACAGAAAAAACTTTTGAAAACAGTCCTTTATAACTGGAGGAGAAAATGAAAATGACTTATGAAGACTTAGAGGTTTATATAAAAGATTAAGAGAACATGGAATTGATGTCAACAAAATCTAATTTTTTTTAATTTTTCAAAGGAAAGATGGGACAGAATTTGAGTTAAAACTAGATTATATGGGGAAACAACAAAAAAGGCTAGTTGAATCAGAGGAAAAAAATATGACTCAATCTTGCTTCTTTGCAAAGATGATGGACAATATGAGACATAGCAGAATTGGCTCATTTGAGATAAGTTTGCTGAATTAATTCTATTTCTTTTTATTCTTTGTTGCAAAAGAAAGACATTAAAAATGAAGGTGTAGTATTTTTAAGATATCAATTAAAATATAATTCAACTTTTGTTCACAGCACATAGCTCAAAGAAAATTTAATTCATTGAGGTGAACTGGAAAGATTGTTGGTTGTGGACTTAGAGGACCTAGATTCAGTTTATGACCCTGCTATTTATTACCTATGTGTTCTTAACAAATCACCCCCCCACACACACACACACACCTTCTGAGACTCAGTTTTCTCATGTGTAAAATTATCTGGTTGGGATAAATGACCTCAAAATTGGAAAGACGGTATGCTATAGTGGATAAATTATTGTTTCTGGGGAAATAACCTAACTACCAATTCTTCCTCTGACACTTAATACTTGTATAACTATGTCACTTAAATGTATACTTCCTTCCTTTCTACCAAACTCAGCTTTCTGATCTATAAAAGAAAAAAAAAGTTGGATTGCATAAATTTAGTTTCCTTCAAGCTTTAAATGTATAATGTAGTTTTAAAAATTTTTCTATGTTAGCAGTATGCTAATAATTCTTGGCAAATATTATATAGCACAGGTACTTTTTCTATAATTCCTGACTATACTTACTAAATAGTTATAATGCTATATTTTTGGGTAAAATGCATGGTAACCAAATTTTGAGGTCCAGAGACTTTACATATCTATTGTCCAGCTTCAGAAGGAGAGGCAAATACTGATTATGTGAAGTGAAAATAAACTACTTGGATGGGAAGAGCAGAATTCTTTTAATAAATCAGCATGTGAAATTGGCTGAGAATGTATCAAAAATAAAAATGACAACTAGGAAATATATTTTTTATATCTCAATAGACTCTGATGGAATTGCTGAGCAGTTTTGGCAATGATTAAATGTATTATTGTATCTTGATATAGAATTCCACACTCAGAATACTTGAGTTTAGTCTTTAGGCAGAAAAACCTGTTTTATCAGGGGACTCAATAAAATGACAAAAGATAATCAAACTCACAGGAAATGTCTTTATATATCAAGATGTTGCTTTACTAACTTACAATGGAAGCTACTTGTTCAGAAATTCTGCTATGATGATCTATCATGACATGAAGGTTACTAGGGCTTCTGGAAGTCCATTTAAACTTTTGACAAAGCCTACTGAGCTGGAAAGTCTTCAAGGAGGTCAGTGGAAATGGCAAATACCAAACATCATCCACCCATGAATTTTCATAGAGTTCTGGATTTGGAATCAGAGTCATGAGGTCTGGTATTGCCTGTGTGTCTTTAAGGAAAAAAAAGTCTGACTTCAGTTGGTAACTGAAGGAAACTGAGGAAAATTAAGTACATCATTTTCAAGATTAGTTAACACTCAATTTATGTGTCTATCATTTCGTGTGGGATTCATTCAGTGTTAGGTCATCAACTTGATAAAGCAAAACACAAAATTGATTACAAATTGGGAGAAAGGATTAAGATAAGCAGATTTTGCATGCAATTTTGAACACTCAACCAAAATTATTAAATCAAATTGTGATCCCCTCAAATGGGAAATAGTTGCCATTTTGAGAAAAAATTAGCTGTAAAAAAAAAGTTTAGCTCTTAGCTATAGCTAAAAGGCTGAGATAGATTAGAAAAAGCTTTAGCCAGCAACACTTCATCTTCTTACGAAGTGGGGAGGAATGGAAGCAAGGTAAACACCAATCTAGAATGAAATTTTATTTGCAAAATATTAAAGAAGATCAGTGAAAGTTATAGTTAATAAAAGTTCAGAAAATGGGAGGGGGGAAAGGAATTTGAGGATGAAACAAATCTGCAGATCAGAAGTATGAGGCCTGAATAAAGCCACTCATCTAGAAATCATTGTAGCTGAAACTGGGAGGACAATTAGGAAATGGAAACATTAGGTCACAATTCATCCTCAGCCCAGGTATTGGTGGAAATATTATATTTAGACTTTCTTGCCTCAGCTACTTATGTGTATAAAAAAATTTACTAGTCTGAAGGCAGGAAGATCAACTGCATCTGATTAAATATACACAGAAAAATTCTGTGCTTAAGGAGAAGTCATTTTTAAAGCATTCTGGGGATTATTTTTCAAGATATCTAAAAAATGGAAAGGTGTCAAAAGGAGTCATACCAGCATTGTGCATTAAGATATACCCATGTGAAGCAATGCAGGTATCTCAAGAGTGATGGAAAGCATTAGAGTGAAGATTCACAGAGGCAGAAATTGGAACAAAATTGTCATCAGAATATATTCCAGATCACCTGGACAGAAAAGAGAAACAGATGAAGACTTTGGGAAGCATATTGCTAACCTAGATAGGTATGTATGTAATAGAGGATTTTTTAAACATGTATTTTTTCCTTAAATTTTTGTTTCTATTCATTAGGGAAATCGGTCTATAATTTTCTTTCTATGTTTTTTTTTCTTCCTGATTTAGGTACCCAGCACCATATTTATGTTGTAAAATGTATTTGGTAGGACTCCTTCTTTGTTTATTTTCCATAGATTATATAATATTGGAATTAATTGATGTAATAGAATTGTGATGGAGAACTTTTAATTACCTGGATACTGCTAGAGCTCTGTCAAATACAGAACAGTTTATAATTTCTTCACTTGCCTGAATTATAATTTCACCTTTATAAATGTGGAGGAACCAACAAAGAAAAATTCTATTTTGGATCTGATTCTTACCAAAAAGGAGTAACTGGTTAATGCTGATTTCAGTATTCTCTCCAGTTTAGAATTTGAAATATAGGAGGAAAAGGTCAGAAATAGGCTGATAGGTATTTTAGATTTAGAGAAAAGAGATTTCAGACAAAAGATACATAGGATTTTCTGAAATATAATTCCTCATAGAAAGTCAGACTAAATAAAAAGAATAAACTTTTGAACATATAACATGAAAAAAATTGATCAACAGGAAAAAGGAGTTATTCAGAGAAACTTACGTTGGACAAAGAATTCTTGTCCAATTAAATAAAAAATTTGTACAAAAATTATGTACAAAAGATAAAAGCAAGAGCAGGCAGCTGCATACAAGTATAGATATATGATATGGTTCTGCAAAAATAGTGTCATGAATGCTACTCAGAATAAGTTGACACTGTCAAAGGGAAGCTAAAACAAAACACAAATAATTATATGAATCATATAGGTATTTATATTAGGGGAAAGAGGAGGATCAAAGCAAAGATAGGTCTATTGCTTTGAATAAACGTAATTGATATTAGAGAACTGGTCTTAGGGCTTGGTAGACTGTGGATTCAATCCTTATATATTTGGAATGTTGTATGTGCGACTTTTATAAGTCAGTAAATGTGCTGGTGATTCAAGCAACTCTCCAAGACTTTAAGTTGTGAGAAACTACTGATTTGCATTAGTAGAGGAAGTTTTCTTTACTGAGTTACTTATATCACTACCCCAGTTCCTATCCCTATCACCTTCTCTGGATAGAAGAATGCCTTTTGGACTAGAAAGGATACAGTAATATGCAACTCCTGCCTCAGTTTCCTAAAGGGTAAAATGGGAATAATAATAATACTGACCTCATAGGGTTGTTGTAAGGATCAAAAGGTAATATTTATAAAGTATTTAGCACAATGCCTCACATAGGTGTTTAAAATGCTTCCATTCCCCAATTGATAAATGGTCAAAGAATATCAAAAGACAGTTTTAAGAAGACATAATCAAAGCTATGATAAAAAAGAAAAATGGCAAATTCTGGAAGAGATGTGGAAAATAAGTACACTAATGCAGAGTTGTTGGAAGTGTGAATTGGTCCAACCTTCTGCAAAACTATTTGGAACTATGAAAAATGGCTTTAAAACTGTGAATGTTTTTTTTAATAATAGTTTTTTATTTTCAAAATATATGCAAAGATAGTTTTTAACATACATCTTCGCAAAACCATGCATTTCAAATCTTTCTCCCTCCCCCCCCACTGCCTCTCCCAGACATCAAGGAATCCAATATATGTTAAACATGTGCAATTCTTCTATACATAACATATTTATCATTCTACACAAGAAAAATCAGATCAAAAAGGAAAAAAAAATGAGAAAAAAGTAAGCAAACAACAACAACAAGGTGAAAATTCTATGTTGTGATCCACTTTTAGTCCCCACAGTCCTCTTTCTGGATGCAGATGGATTTCTCCATCATAAGTATATTGGAATTGTCTTGAATCATCTCGTTGTTGAAAAGAGCCTCATCCATCAGAATTGATCATCATATAATCTTTTTGTTGTTGTTATATACAATGTTTTCTTGGTTCTACTCACTTCACTTAGCATCATTCTTATAAGTTTCCCCAAGCCTTTAAGAAATCAATCTGTTGACCGTTTCTTACAGAACAATAATATTTCAAAATATTTATATACCATAACTTATTCAACCATTACCCAACTGGTGGGCACACACTCAGTTTCCAGTTCCTTGCCACTACAGAAATGGTTGCCACAAATATTTTTGCTCATGTGCATCCTTTTCCCTTTTCTATGATCTCTTTGGCATATAGACTCAGAAGTGACACTGCTGGATCAAAGGGAATGTACAGTTTGATAACCCTTTGTGTATAGTTCCAAATAGCTCTCCAGAATGGTTGGATCAGTTCACAACTCCAGCAATAATATATTAATGTCCCAGTTTTCCCACATCCCCTCAAACATTTGTCATTTTTTCCTGTCATCTTAGCTAAACTGAGAAGTGTGTAATGGTATCTAAGAGTTGTCTTAATTTGCCTTTCTCTGATCAATAGTGACTTAGAGCATTTTTTTCATATGAGTAGAAATGGATTCAATTTCTTCATCTGAAAATTGCCTGTTCAGATCCTTTTAGCATTTATCAGTTGAAGAATGTTTTATATTCTAATAAATTTGAGTCAATTCTCTATACATTTTAGAAAAAAGGCCTTTATCAGAAACTTTGAATATAAAATTTTTTTCCCATTTTCTGTTTCCCTTCTAATCTTGACTACATTGGTTTCATATAGAAATTGGTAACATATAGAAATGCTGATGATTTATGCAGATTTATTTTGTATCCTACAACTTTACTAAAGTTGTGAATTGTTTCTAGTACTTTTCAGTTGATTCTGTAGGATTTTCTAAGTTTACCATTATATCATCTGCAGAGAGTGATAATTTTGTTTCCTCATTACCTACTCTAATTCCTTTAATTTCTTTTTCTTCTTTTATTGCTAAAGCTAACATTTCTAATACAATATTGAACAGTAATGGTGATAGTGTTTCATTCCTGATCTTATTGGGAATGCTTCTAGTTTATTCCCATTCCATAAGATGCTTGCTGATGGTTTTAGATAGATGCTACTTATCATTTTAAGGAAAACTCTTTTTATTCCTATGCTCACTAATGTTTTTAATAGGAATGGGTGTTGGATTTTGTCAAATGCTTTTTCTACATTCATTGATATAATCATATGATTTCTGTTAGTTTAGTTATTGATATAGTCAATTATGCCAAAGTTTTCTTAATATTGAAACAACCCTGAAATCCTGGCATAAATTCTATTTAGTCATGGTATATTATTATGGGGATAACTTGCTGTAATCTCTTTGACAATATTTTATTTAGGATTATTACAACAATATTTATTAGGAAAATTGTTGTTTAATTTTCTTTCTCTGTTGTGACCCTACCTAGTTTAGGTATCAGCACCATATCTATGTCATAAAAGAAATTTGGTAGGTCTCCTTCTTTCCTTATTTTTCCAAGTAGTTTACATAGTATTGAAATTAATTGTTCTTTAAATGTTTGGTAAAATTCATTTGTAAAACCATCTAGCCCTAGATATTTTTTCTTAGGAAATTGATTAGTAGGTTGTTCAGTTTCTTTTTCTAAAATGTAACTATTTAAGTAATTTATTTGCTCCTCTGTTAAGCTGGGCAATCTATATTTTTGTAAGTATTTATCCATTTCACTTAGATTATCAGAATTATTGGCATAGAATTGAACAAAAGGGCTACTAATTATTGTTCTAATTTCCTCTTCAGTGGTGGAAAGTTCAGTTTTTATTTTTGAAACTAGTAATTTGATTTTCTTCTTTCCTTTTTCTTATCAAATTAACTAAAGATTTATCTATTTTGTAGGTTTGTTTTCTAAAACCAGTTTTGTTTATTAATTCACTATTTTTCTTACTTTCAGTTTTATTAATCTCCCTTTTCATTTTCAGAATTTCAAATGTGGTATTTAATTGGAGGTTTTTATTTGTTCTTTTTCTAGCTTTTTTTGTTGTATGCTCAATTCATTAATCTTCTATTTCTCTATTTTACTCAAGAAAGCATCTAAAGATATAAAATTTCTCCTAAGAACTTCTTTCCCATAAAATTTAATATGTAGTACTGTCATTCTCTTAGGTGAAATTATCTATTGTTTCTATGATTTGTTGTTTTACTCACTTATCCTTTAGGATTAGATTATTTGGTTTCCAGTTAATTTTTGGTCTTTTTTTCCTCTGGCCCTTTGTTACTTCTAATTTTTATTGCATCATGACCTGGAAAAATGCATTTACTATTTCTGCTTTTCTGCATTTGATTTTGAGGTTTTTATGTCTTAATATATGATTATTTTTGTATAGATTCCATGTATTGTCAAAAAAGTGTATTTCTTTCTGTATTATTCAGTTTTCTCCAAAAGTATATCATATCTAACTTTTCTAAAATTCTATTTATCTTTTAAACTTCTTTATTGTTTATTTTGTGGTTTGATTTATCTAATTTTGCTAGAGTGAGGTTGAGATGCCCCAATAGTATAATTTTTCTATCTATTTCTTCTTGCAGCTCTCTGAACTTCTCTAGGAATTTGGATGTTATACCATTTTGTGCATATATGTTTAGGATTAATATTGCTTCATCATCTATAGTACACTTTAGGAAAATATAGTTTCCCTCCTTATGTCTCTTAATTAGATCTATTTATGCTTTTGCCTGATCTGAGATCAGGATTGCTACCCCTGCTTATATTTTTTTACTTCAACTAAAGCATAACAGATTCCACTTCAACTTTTTACTTTTACTCTGTATACATTTCTATGCTTCAAATGTATTTCTTGTAAACAAAATATTGTAGGATTCTGTTTTTTAATCCAGTCAGCTAACCACTTCCATTTTATAGGAGAGTTCATCCCATGTCTATTCACTCTTTATTTCCTGCCATCTTATTTTCTTCAAGTTATACTTTTTCCTTTCCTCTTTCCCTTCCTCCTCAGCATTTTATTACCACCCCCTCAATCTGCCCTCCCTTCTTTTGTTTAGTCTCTGTCCCTTTCTTTTCCCTTTTCCCTTCCATTTCTGTTCTCCCTTCTATTATCCTCTCCCTTTCCTCTCTTACTTTCCTATATGGTGAGACAAGTTTCTATATCAAACTAAACATGTATGATATTCCCTCTTTGAGGCAAATCATAAGATTAAGGTTCAAATAATGTTCATGGCTTTCCCTTCCTTCCTTCAATTGTAATAGGTCCTTTTTGCCTCTTCATGTAATGCACCCTATTTTGAATATATCACAGCAAACCTTATCACTCACTTTGAAACTTTTGTAATAGACTTGTGATTGGTTTCCCTTCCTCCAGTCTTTCCATACATAATATATCTGGAGAATCAAATTAGTGACACAGTTCATGTTTCTGGTAATGCATACTTTTCATTCAGCGCGAAGAATACTCTTCCTCTGGAAACTACTGATGGGCAACAGAAACAGATTGTGTGTTCCTGCAGCCTCCTTTTTGAAGGTTCTTTTATGAGATGTATTTAATTATAAAAGAAGTGTCAATTACAATTGCTCTTATCATTTCCTAATTACTTTGAGGCTCTCCTTTTTGCTTCCATTTATTTCTAGAACTCTAAGTTGATCTTATAATTATGTCCCATTTTGTTTTTTCTTAAATATCCATACTAGCTTCCTAGAGTTTAGAAATGTAGAAGCAGTTGTTTATTTCCTATCAAAAATATGAATAAAAACTACAATTAGCGACACAAAAAAACCTAAGAAAACTACTTTTAAGGATATTCCTTTTTAATTTTGTTTTTGTAACTTAATTTACTGGCACAGTTTTCCTTAATTGGTTGTAGCCATCCTTGGAATTGTCATCTTCACACACACACACACACACACACACACATATGTGTGTATATTGCTTTTAAAACAGTGTTCATGAGGAATGGAGGTTAAAGGTTATTCCAAGGTCTTCAGCAAAATACAAATCCAAATGTTCTAGTATAAATTATCCCTTCACCCCACTGCCTAAGTGTTCTCCCTCTATCTTCAATGGCAGCTTAACTCTCAAAAGTGTCACTAATAATCCAGTTCCCAATTAGTGGTAGAAAATTTTTCCTCTAGGATCTTGGCATCATTCCCACAGCTTCTCAGGGTTACCATTGTCTACAAATGTGAAATCATTTCTTCTCAGCAATATTCAAAGAAGGGAACTGCTGGAAAGGTAAAATTCAGCTTTCATTATTTTTTTCTAGCAGAAGAACACAGAACATTGCTTTTGATGCTCAAATAGGCCATCTGAATGAAGAACAAAAAATCACACTGGCTGATCAAATACTTCATTACTTTTATTTTTTTTTGCCAAGGCATGCACAATTTCAGCAGCCCATAACTTTCTCCTAGATGAGTCCCTAGAAAATACTTCAAGGTCTCTTTTAGAACAGCAATTTAGAGATTGCAGCATGTAATAAAGGAATTTGAACAATAAGGGTTTAGAATTAGACCACTGCTTAGGGTATTTACCTTCTCTGAATCAGTAAAACAAAATCAAAGAATCTTTTAGAAGGATTCAAATTAAATAGGGACTCCAAATGCCACAGGACTATCTTGTTCAGTTTTCTTTTAGGAAGAAAGGAAAACTCCATTTATGAGATTTATGACAATCTTGATAGTAAGCAACTTGAATCTTTTATTGATTTAGTGAATAGGAATTTGATGTGGTAGTGGACAATGAATACCAATCAATCAATAAGTATTTATTTAATGGGTTTGATGTACTCGGCAGTATGTTAGGTAATGGAGATAAAAGCCCAAATAGGAAGCCAAAAAGGTTCATTCACATTATAGGAGAAGGACAGAAGACAGAAAACCCTAAATCTTGTGTAGGACCTTTCCAGATCTTTGTAATATTCTCTGGAAGTCTTGACTGTAAATTCCCCAAAATGAAAATAGCAAGGGTATATCAAAGACAGCATTGGTTATTCTATTGCTTTGAATGCTGATGATCAGTGTGTCCCTTATAAAGTGTGCTAAAAGACATTTTTGATCAATGACTAGATAAACTGCCTTTTCTTTAACTGCTTATCTTCTTTTTGTTCAAGAGGAAGCTTTAGGAAAGAAGAAGGTTTACTGGAAGGACTAAGGAAAACTTTTTGTTTTTTAATCTGGTGTTTGTCTTACTGGCCTTTTGGAGGTAAGAGGAAAGAGGTGAATACAATACAACATAATATAATAATAGAACATGGATTATTTTGTTCCTTAGAAACAAGTGCAGAAAGTGAGGGTTAAAATGAAAAAGTGTGATTGAGTTTCTTCCTCCATCTTCCTTCTTTTCCTTTTTTTTTCCTGAGGCAATTGGGGTTAAATGACTTGCCCAGGGTCACGCAGTTAGGAAGTATTAAGTCTAGGAGACCAGATATGAACTCAAGTCCTCCTGAATTCAGGGCTGGTGCTGTATCCACTGTACCACCTAGCTGCCCCTCTGTCTTCTTTCAATCTTGTTCCTTTTGTGCTCCAAGTCACTATTGATCAGAGAAATGCAAATTAAGACAACTCTGAGATACCACTACATACCTGTCAGATTGGCTAAAATGACAGGAAATGATAATGATAACTGTTGGAGGGGATGTGGGAAAACTGGGACACTGATACATTGTTGGTGGAACTGTGAACGGATCCAACCATTCTGGAGAGCAATTTGGAACTATGCTCAAAAAGTTATCAAGCTGTGCATACCCTTTGACCCAGCAGTGTTTCTACTGGGCCTATATCCCAAAGAGATTTTAAAGGAGGGAAAGGGACCCACATGTGCAAAAATGTTTGTGGCAGCCCTTTTTGTAGTGGCAAGAAACTGGAAATTGAAAAGATGCCCATCAATTGGAGAATGGTTGAATAAATTATGGTATATGAATGTTATGGAATATTATTGTTCTGTA
>JAJPUD010012121.1:32141-50914 GCA_023553655.1 Myrmecobius fasciatus
CATTCTTTTTCCATTTTTTCTATTTTATTTTTCAGTGATATCATTTCATTTCCCCATGTTTCTTCTAACTCTCTTTTAAGATGTTTTATGCAATCTTCAAAGAAAGCGTTGTGACATGGAGACCAGTTTATGTCTCTCTTTGGGGCTTTTTCTGGAGTTGCTTTACCTTTAGGGGCCTCAGGATTTGAGATCTGTTCCTCTCTCTCTCCATAAAAGTTGTCTATGGTGAGAGATCTTTTTGGTTTTTTATTCATTTTTTTTTTAAAGTTGTGAGGTCTGTTTAAGGCAAAGGTGGGAGAGCTGCTTTAATTTGCCCTGGGGCAGTTCTGCTGATTGAGTTATTTTAGGTACTGGGCAGTTCTGCTGATTGAATTATGTCAGGTGCTGGGCAGTTCTGCTTTAGTTCACCCTGGGGAAGTTCTGCTGATTGAATTATTTCAGGTACTGGGCAGTTCTGCTGATTGAATTATTTCTGGTGCTGATCAGTCCTTCTGATTGATTGATCGCCCTAGGGTGCTGTGTAATGGCAGCTAGGTCTAATGCTTATCAGGGGTTCAGTGGTTCACAATCTACCCCCACAAAAGGCAGACCCTCCAAACCACCTGCCCACAATCAGGACAGATTGGCCCAAGAGGCCCCCAGAAGCCTCCCAGGTGTGTGAAAAGCACAACACTCCCACGCCTGTTCCGACTCCTGTTGCAGCTCACTGCTCCAGCTCCCTGCCCTGGTCTCCCTGTGCTGCAGTCTGGGTTCAGCAGACCACCCCCCTGCCCAATTAAAACAGACCTGTTTTGAATTTCTTCCAGAGTATCTTTTTCTAGAATCGTGTTGTCCTCCAGATATTGTGGATTTTTTTGCTTCAAAATCAGTCTAGAGGCTTCATATGTTGTTGGTTTGAGCGAAGGTTAGAGGAGGTTACAGAGACTCCTGTCTGATCTCTGCCATCATGGCTCCACCCCCCTGATATATTGTTTTAATTTCTTTCCTAACAATTTTATTTTAAAATGTGCATCAATATTCATTAGAGGAATGTGTTTATAGTTTTCTTTCTCTGTTCTTCTTGATATAGATATAAGTATGATATTTGTGTCATAAAAAGAATTTACTAAGACTCCTTTTTTATTTTTCTAAATAGTTTGTATACTATCAAATTTAATCGTTCTTTGAATGGGTGGTAGTATTCACTTGTGAATCCTTCTGGCCCTGGGGATTTTATCTTAGAGAATTCAATTTCTCCCAGAACTCTTAATGAAAAGGAGTGAGAGAGTAATGATCATCAGGATAAATTGCCCTGAGGAACATTAAGACTCTTATGCTTAAGGCCTTTCTACTTATAGCTGACTTATTTAAAAAAAATATCTGTGGGTTTCGACAATGACAAAAAATAACATTTAGATAACATTTAAAAGTTTCCAGAGCACTTTTACACTTATGTTTTTTCCCAGTAATCCTGTAAAGTATACACTTTTGTCAATATTATGCTAATTTATATAACAGGCAACAAAGGCTGAGAAAAAGGTAAATGCCTTATTCTTAAGCATCAGAGTTGAGTGAAATCATGTCTTCCTTTATTACAAATCTGGCTTTCTTCCTTTATATCACATTCCTTTTCAGCTAGTTGACTCAGTGGATAGTATGTTGGACATGGAGTTGAGAAAACTAGAGTTCAAATCCAGCCCAGAATCTTACTGGGTAAGCCACTTAACCAACCTGACCTTCAGTATTTTTATCTATAAAATTAGGACAACAATAATACTTACTCCCCAAGATTGTTTTAAGGATCAAATGAGATATGATTGTAAAGTACTCCATGAAATAAAAGCCCTCCATCATCATCATCATTATCATCATCATCATCATCATCATCATCATCATCATTATTATTATTATAAAATTATATCTCTAACTACTTCAGTACAAAGGACAGTTTGAGGTAGTTTCCTAAGAAGTTTGAAAATGAGATTATTGTTTATCATAGGAAGTTATTCTATTTATATACCAAAGAATATTAAATCACTATGAATTATATGGAACCTCACCAATCACCACTCTTCAATTCAAAATATCTTTTTTTTCCTTCTAGTTACCATTCCTCTATATGGTTCTAAATACATTTTGACTATGTATTCATATTCAATTTGAATAAATTCTTAAAATGGCATTTTGTGACCTTTCACGTTTACTAAATTCAAGGTATTCTATATTCAGAATTGTATTCCTTTCTACTTGTCTTTTGGTTTTGCAGCTTTATTTATTTATTTATTAAAAAAGCAATTAAGGTCATTGAGCATAATGTTTTTATTCTTAAGACCATGTAGCTGCTTTTCATACATTATTATATTCTTTCTTCCATATTTGAGTTCTATTTTATTTGATTTGAAAATTTCCTTTAGTCGGCTATAATTCTCCAAAGTTTGTATTTTTGAGGGATGATAGCATTTCCTTTTATTTTATGATTTTTTAAATCTCTTTTAATTTACTTTTAGGGAATATTTATTTTTACTTTTCTTTTATCAGACCAAAATTTAACACCATAATTTATGTGTGGTATGTGTTTATTACCTTTTTATTGTTTTCCCTCAAGGCTAAATTTGGAACATTGCCACTGCTTCCTGAGTTTCTTATTGAGATTTCTTTTTGCTAATAGTATTTCCAAAGTATTTCAATATTACATATACACTGAATATATATATTTATATATATATATATATATGGATACATATATATATATATATATTTTCAGTATTACTTTTTCTTCTGTAATTTCACAACAGTACAGATTTGGAATAAATAAGGGAAGGAACTTAAGACCATAAAATCTAACTTTACATAAAAAAAAAGAGTCCTTTCTACAGTTTCTTTGGAAACTGGTCATTCAGCTTCTGTTTGGAGGCTTCCAATTAAAGGAAGCCCATGACTTCTTTTGTCAACTTATTCTGTTTTTATTTTAGTTATCTTAGGAAAAAAATTAGAGCAATGGGAAGAGAACTAGCTCTGGAGCCAAATAACATTATCAAATTCCACTTCGAATATATACCACCTCTGTTGTCTTAAGCAAGTGTTTCCACTTCCCTATTCCTCAGTTCTGTCATTTGTAAAATGAGGGGATTTTAAGTAAGGATAAAGGTATTTAAGACCCTTTAGGATCATAAATGCCTTTATCCTTACTTCCTCTACCAAAATTTGCCTCCATATAAGTTTGTCAGTGATCTTGTTAAGCTTCTTGATAAATGCAGATTCTTTAGCATGAAATAATCAAATTATTTGACAGAAGACAGGATATCTTTCTAAATCATTTCATTAGGCTAAACATTCTTAGTCTTCGCTTTTAAATTTATATGTGTGATTAATAAACATTTATTTTCTCTCTCTTCTTCCCCATTTCTAACTGAGAAAAAAGAAAAAAAATCCTAACAAAATATAAATAATCATGTAAAACAAGTTCCTGCACTGACCATATCCAAAAATGCATTTCTTATTTTGAATCTTGATTTCCTCTCCTCCTAAATCATCACTGGCTCTCTGGAAAAACAGATGATCATTGAATTTGTCAGAATTCCTAATATAGCAAAGGTATTTGTCTTTATATTGTTGTTATTGTAGAGGTTATTTACCTGGTTCTCCTCTTATTACACTACATCAATTTAATATAGATCTCTCTTTTCTCTGAAATCATCAATTTGCTATTTCTTACATCTCAGAAATATTCTAATATATTCAGATACAATAGCATAAAAATAAAAATAAAAGGTCAACATTTCCTTAATTGATGGACACTTTCTTAGCTTTATTCACCACTAAAAAGAACTGATATTATTGTTTGTGCTTACAATATAGTTTCTTTAATTTTTTGTAGTCCTTTCAACTATTATAAGAAAATATCTCCTTTTTGAGCTTATGTAATAAATAACTGCTGCCAAAACATATTTATGATACAGAAATGATAGAGATAAAAACCTAGTTTTTATTATTATGTTCAACCATGGATTCAGGCCTCAGAGAAAACCTGAACAATCATTAAGATTCTACAAGATTTTTTATAGGAAAAATTATGTGTCAGAGAAATAGTCCTTTTACATATTGCAGTCTTATACATTCTTATTAGTACATAAAAGTTAAAGAAAGCATAGATTTATAATTGCACCTTTTCTTTTGATGTAATAAACATCCAAAAACTTAAACAGACATACATTCATAAATCTCCTAAGCAAATTAATCTTGTTGAACAAACTTGACAGTTAAGCTAAGTCAGGTTGCAAATTAAAGTACATTTATGTGGTTCACAAATAGGCTGATCAAGGGAAAAGATATATATGTCACCAAGGAATCTGGGAATCAGATTTATCCTCTGGCTTCTTAACTAAGGAATATTTAAGACCTTAAGTGAATTTTCACATCCCGTGAGATTGGTTTCAGTCAGCTCAGCATCCTTTCAATTAAAGAAAATGGCCTTGACCATCCTTTAATATTTTAATTCCATGAGTCAAGGTAAGGTCAGTAGTGACAGAAGATAGGTCTTTAGTCAGTCTAAAATTGCAAAAGAAATAGAAGGAAATAAAAGAAAAATCTGGTAACACAATCAATTCTATAACATTTTAAGGCCTTCTATTTTCAATGAAGAGGTTTAGCTTACCAATTTTCTTTCTCTATAAACAAATAAAAAGAACAAATATACATAATATAACTTGAACATGAATTATATTAGTGATAGTAGAAATCACTTTATCATCATATATTTGGACTTAAGATATTGTTTTGCATAATGTTTTTGTGTGTCGTTATAGCCCTGGTAATAAAACTTCCAAAATGGGAATCTGGACTCACAAGCAGAAAGGCAATTGGTATTTGCTATGTCCCTGAAATGGTGCTGAAAACTTCAGATACAAATAGAAATAAGAAAGACAGACAGATCTTACCTTCAAGAAGCTCATATGCTAACAAAAAAAGAGAAAACTTGAAAGGAGGGGGTAGATGAAATTCAGAGGAAGAGGTTAAATTATAGCAGAAAGGAAAATGAAAATATGACCAGCTTGGGATGATCCCCAAAATGGAGGATACAAAAGGACTTATCATTGGCAGAAAGGAACTGGCATGATAGAGGGATCCTCCAGAGTGAGAAACCCAAATTTTTGAGAAAAATTCCCAGGATGAAAAGTAAGTAAAGACATTGTGGTGAAATCTAAAAAGTCAAAAGCTCAAATGAATTTTGTGGTAAAAGAGTCTACTCATCCACTGTCTACTAGTCCCAGTTGCATACTCTCTGAAAGAATGTTTCTGCATGGAGTCCTACAGTAATATGATATATCATTTTAGATGAGAAATGGATAGATTTTAGAATCACACACACACACACATAACTGAAAGTGACTTAGAAGTCATTTAATCCAACCATTTCATTTTACAAATTAGAAAACTGACATCCATGAAGGTTGGGTGATTTGTTCAAAGTCATGTTATAGTACAGGGAAGAGCAGGATAACCCAGTTCTCAATCCAAGTCCAGCTCTTTTCATGGGTCCCTTTGGAATCCTTTTATCTGAAAATAGTACTTTTCTTGTGAAAAGACAGCATGGAGAACAAATTGAAGGTGAGCAAGTATATTAAGTTCCCTTTGGAATCCAAAATGAAAATGGAAATTGGAGGCATTTTGAATAACCTCCCTTTTTCCTCATTTGATGTCTATTGAGTCACACACACACACACAAATTAGTTCTTGAATCAAAGTAGGCTTTTTATTTGTTTGTTTTTTCCCCTCCATTCAAATAAGCTAAGAGCTTCTGTGATTCAATTATTAGGTTACAACCAATATCTGAATAGTATATAAAGTTACTCTTTCTTCTTGAAATTGTTGATTTGCAGCAAAAAACAAAAATCCAGAAGATAAAAAGCACATATTTAAGAGCTTTTGAGATTATTTAGGACAAGTTCATCAGAATGCAATTCAGAATGAGAGGCCTGTTTGCCTAAAAAGTGATCACTTTTCCAAGCTATTAAATTAGAGATTCTCAAACTCTTTGGTTTCAGAACCCCTTTACAAAATTAAAAAAATCATTGAATATCCCAAAGAGTTTTGTTTATGTGGGTTATATCTATTGATTTTGACTATATTGGAAAATCTTTAAATTTTAGCATCTCTATGAAAATAGTTTTAACATCTTGAAAGAGTCTCAGGGGCCACCAGATGTCCCTGTACTATACTGAGAATGACGAAGCTAGATTATGGACAGATTGGTAAACTCTTTGTTTTGGTTTCCTTTTCTTTGTATATGATTTCTATCCAATTTCACAATTCACAAACTTTTAATTAATCTCTTATTATGTGTAGAACTCTGTGCTTGCTGTCAAAATGCATAAACATTTTAGAACATATAATTTTTTTCTTTTTTCCCTAATCATCTTTGGAAATAGATCTAGTAAGATTATTGCTGGGTCAAAGGGTATAAGCAATTTAATCATTCTTGAGGAATAATTTCAGATTGCTCTTCAGAATGGGTCAGGCCCTACCTCCCCTCCAATATTTGCTGCTTCCCTCTTCAATCCTGTTAGTCAATCTGATAGGTGTAAAAATGTTATCTCAAGGTTGTTTTAACTTGCATTTCTTTAATCGAGATAATGATTTAGAGCATTTTTTTCATATGACTATAGATTGTTTTGATTTCTTCATTGGAAAACTGCTTGTTCATATACTTTGATTATTTGTTGTAGTCAATTTTAGAATGATTTGTATTCTTATACATTTGGCAAGGTTTTTATATATTTGAAATATGAGACCTTTATTTGAGAAAATGTCTATAAAATTTTCCCCTCTTTCTGATCTTTTCTACATTTATTTTATTTGTATAAAGCCTCTTAAGTTTAATATAAAATTATCCATTTTACATCTTACTGTATTCTCTATTGCTTTTTTAATTCATAAATTGTTCATCTGTCTATAAGTCTGATAAATAAATAATGTTCTTCTAATTTTCTTGTAATATTTTTATTTCTAAATAACCTTATTTTGGTAAATGGTGTAAGAGATTGGTCTATGAATAGTTTCTGCCGTACTGCTTTCTAGTTTTCCCAACAATGTTTTTTACCCAATAATGAATTTTTATCCCAAAACTTTGTCTTTACATTTGTCAAATACAAGTTTATTATATTTATTTGCTACTGTAAATTGCATGTCTATTCTGTTTCATTGATCCACTTTTCTATTTCTTAGTACCCAATAGTTTTGGTAATTATTATTTTTTAATATAGTTTAAGATCTGTTTCTACTAAATCTTCTTTCTTTATATTTTCTCATTAGTTTATTTAATATTCTTGAGTTTTTGTTCTTTCAAATGAATTTTGTTATTATTTTTTCTAGTTCAATAAATTTTTTGGCAATTAATTAGGATGGCATTGACTATATAAATTAATTTAGGTAGACTTTTCATATTTATTATATTGGCCCTGCCTACCCCTGAACAATTAATATTCCTTCAATTATTTAAATCTGATTTTATTTGTATAAAATTTTATATATAAAATTTTATTTATATATCTTGGTTTTGTTTTGGCAGATACATTACCAAGTATTTCACACTGTCTAAAGTTATTTTAGGTGGTGCATTATTTGTTATCTCTTCTTTCAAAGTTTTCTTTGTGATATATATGAATATTGATGATCTATGTGACTTTATATCCTACTTCTTTGCTAAAATTATTAATTATTTCAACTAAGTTTTTAGTTAAGTTTTTGAGACTTTCAAAAAATCATATTGCATTCAAAAAAAGATAATTTGAGGGAGAATTCTGGAAAGACAACAGAGTAGGTTGGTAAATTTTAAGCTCTCTCTATTTCCCTCACAAATAAAACTTGGGAAAAATCAAGAAGACTTGGGGTAGGACAGGGGTCCTCCAAATACAAACCAAGAAGATTTGAAGAAAGACCTGGGGCCAGGATTAACCTATGTACAGTACAAACATTTCAGGGTTAGCTCCTCAGAAACACCAAAGGGGAATCCCTGGGATTGACTGGATAAGCCTCAGCTGGAACAACAGAGGCTTTCACCTCTCAGACTGCTTGTGTAGTCAATGTCCTCAGCTAATTAGGAAAGCCAGGTCCATCTATGCTGCAGAGACAGAGCCCTGGATAAGAAGGAACCAGCACCCAATGAGTGCAGTAGCAACAGGGCAGGGATCCTGCTGGCTGCAGGCACTTGCTAGAGGGTGGAGCTCCTGGTCCAGGGGTTCCTGGTCAGAGTGGAGAGCTGAAGGGAAGCTTCAGACACCATTGGCCCACCCCACAATTAAAGTTGCGTACACTAATGTCTCTTATAAAAAAGAAAGAACATATTATGGGAACAGAGAAGACTGCAGTTCATCTTCAGAGGAGTACACTGAAGTAAAAAACAAAAACAAAAAAAAAAAAAAAAAAAAAACTTCCATCCCAAAGAGTAATGGGAAATTGCTCCTGGTCTAGAGAGAATTTATCAAAGAACTCAGAAAAGAATTTAGAAGTCAAATGAGAGATTTGAGGAAAAACTAAAGAAAAAAAAGGAAAAATAAAAACCATCCAAGAAAAACAAGATTATGAAAAAAAAAGGTAACCAATTAGAAAAGGAGATACAGAATCTCAAACTTCAAAATAACTCTGAAAATTAGAATTGGAGAAAATCAACTTAAAAACTATTAGAAACAATTCAGAACTTTAGCACAGTTGCAGGATACAAAGTAAATTCACATAAATCATCAGCATTTTTACACATTACCAATGAAATCTAGCAGAAGAAATACAAAGAGAAATTCCATTTAAAATAACTCTAGATAATTTAAGAATTTGGGAGTCTACCTGCCAAGGCCAAGTCAAAACTATACGAACACAATGACAAAACACTTTCCACGTAAATAAAATCAGGTCTAATCTCTTGGAAAATATCAAGTGCTCATGGGTAGCCCAAGCTGATATAATAAAAATGAAATGCTACCTAAATTAATTTACTTATTCACTGTCATATCAGTTTCCCAAGAAATTACTTCATAGAGCTAGAAAAAATAATCTCAGAGTTGTCTTAATTTGCATTTCTCTGATCAATAGTGACTTGGAGCACCTTTTCATGTGACTGGAAATAGTTTCAATTTCTTCGTCTGAAAATTGTCTGTTCATATCTTTTAACCATTTATCAATTGGAGAATGGGTTGAATTCTTATATATTTGAGTCAATTCTCTATATATTTTAGAAATGAGGCCTTTATCAGAACCTTTGGATGTAAAAATATTTTCCCAGTTTACTGCTACCCTTCTAATCTTGTCTGCATTCATTTTGTTTGTACAAAAACTTTTCAATTTGATATAGTCAAACTTATCTATTTTGTGATTAATGATGACCTCTAGTTCTGCTAGAAAAAATAATAACATAGTTCATCTGGAAAAAAAGATCAAGAATTTCAAAGAAATTAATGAAAAAAAAAGCAAATGAAGGTGGCCTACCTGTACCAGACCTAAAGCTATATTATAAAGCAGCAGTTATCAGAACCATTTGGTACTGGCTAAGAAATAGAGTAGTCAACAAGTGGAATAGGTTAAGTTCATAGGACAAATTAATCAATGACTATAGTAATCTGGTGTTTGACAAATCCAAAGACCCTACCTTTTGGAATAAGAACTCATTATTTGACAAAAACTATTGGGAAAATTGAAAATTAGTATGGCAGAAACTAGGTATTGATCCACACCTAATACCCTAGACCAAAATAAAGTCAAAAAGTGTTCATGATTTAGACATAAAGAATGATATTATAAGCAAATTAGAAGAACAAAGGATACTTTACCTATCAGATCTGTGAAGAAGAAAGGAATTTGTGGCCAAAGAAGAACTTCAGTACATTATTGAATGCAAAATGGATACTTATGATTATATTAAGTTAAAAAGTTTTTGTACAAACAAAACCAATGCAGACAAAATTAGAAGGGAAGCAATAAACTGGGAATTTTTTTTTGCATTCAAGAATTTTGATAAAGGCCTCATTTCTAAAATATATAGAGAATTGACTCAAATTTATAAGAATTCAAGCCATTCTCCAATTGACAAATAATCAAAGGATATGAACAGGCAATATTCAGATGAAGAAATTAAAACCAGTTCTAGTCATGTGGAAAGATACTCTAAATCATTATGGATCAGAGAAATGCAAATTAAGACAACTCTAAGGTACTGCTACACACCTCTCGGATTGACTAAAATTACAGGAAAAGATAATGACGAATGTTGGAGGGGATGGGGAAAAATTGGGACACTAATACATTGTTGGTGGAGTTGTGAACTGATTCAACCATTCTGGAGAGCAATTTGGATTCAGCAGCATTTCTACTGTACTTGTATTCTAAGGAGATCATAAGGGAGGAAAAGGGACCCATATGTGCAAAAATGTTTGTGGCAGCTCTTTTTGTAATAGCAAGAAATTGGAAACCGAGTTGGTGCCCATCAATTGGAGAATGGCTGAATAAATTATGGTATATGAATGTTATGGTATACTGTTGTTCTAAATGAAATGATCAGCAGGCTGATTTCAGAGAGGCCTGGAAATACTTATATAAACTGATGCTAAATGAAGTGAGCAGAACTGGGATATCATTGTGCATGGTAACAGCAAGATCATGTGATAATCAATTCTGATAGATATGGCTCTCATCAACAATGAGATGATTCAGATCAATTCCAATTGTTTTGTGATGAAAAAAGTCATCTGGATCCAAAGAGAGAACACTGAGAACTGAATGTGTACCACAGCATAGTATTGCCACTCTTTTTGTTGTTGTTTGCATTTTGCTTTCTTTCTCATTTTTTTTCCTTTTTGATCTAATTTTTCTTGTGCAGCATAATATTGTGGAAATATGTATAGAGGAATTGTACATGTATAACATATATTAGATCACTTGCTGACTGGGGGAAAAGGTGGAGGGAAGGGAGGGGAAAAATTAGAACACAGGGTTTTGTAGAGGTGAATGTCAAAAATTATTCATGTATATATTTTGAAGATAAAAAAGTTATGATTTTAAAAAAAAGAAAATTAGAATTAGGCAAGGAAAAGCCAGTGAATCTATGAGAGACCAAGAAACAACAAAATAGATTATAAATAATTAAAAAATGGAACAGAATGTGAAATTTCTTATAAGAAAAATGATAGATTTGGAGAACAGATCAAGAAGGAAAAATATAAAAATAATTGACCTGCCTGAAAGTTTTGGCCAAAAAAAAGACCTTGACATAGTAATGCAAGAAATAATCCAAGAAAATTGTTCTGGAGTGATAGAACGTGAAGGAAAAGTAGAAACAGAAGAAAACCCCCATCAATCACCACCTCAATGAGATACTTTCTGAAAAATACACAGAAAATTATTGCCAAATTTTTAAATCCCCAGATCAAAGAGAACATTTTGCAAGAAAGAAGAAAAAAACAATTCAAGCAAACTGGATCTACAATTAGAATTCTACAGGAGTTATCAAGAGCCACAATAAAAGATCATAGGTCCTGGAATCATATCTACCAATTATCAAAAGAATTAGGCCTTTGGCCAAAAATATCATATTGAAGGAACTTGCAGATTTTCAGGACTTTCTATAAACCCTGTCTTAATAGAAAAATTAACATATAAGGGCCGATTCTAAAGAGCAATTTCAAGGAATGGCCCATGGACAAATTATTTATGTTTTGTTTTGTTGTTTTTTTTACATAGGAAATTTATTGCATATGTTTAAGATTGACATAAACGATACAACTGCTTAAAAGAAAGACTTGGACAGAGTTAAGGTAAAATATTAATTTTGTCACACAAATAAAGTGTAGAGGAAGAATACACACAGAGGCATTAGAGAGGGGAGGAGGCCTTGTAGTTCTGAAAATTTACTCATATAAGGAATAGGTTAAATAGGCAACCCCACATATATATACCATGAAGAGTATATCACACTCCAAAATCCATAAAGAAATAAGGCGGGGAGGGAATGGACACAAAGGATGAGGGAAGAAAACAAGGGAGGGATTCATGAGTGGAGGGAGGTTAAGTAATATCAAGGCAAGTTAGCAGTAGAATTAAAGCAAAAAGTTAGCAAGGATAGGCAAGGTATGTATGTGTCTATATGTGGGAGCATGTGTGTATATGTATGAGTATGTATATATCTACATAAGCATATATAAATATATCCTTTCTTAACTATAGCTTGCTTGGGATTGAAAAAGGAAAAAAAATAAGATAAAAAAAGCAGAGAACAGAACTATTTACAAGGAAGTAAAGAAAAGGTAGACACTAATGAATATAATTTCTTCTACTAATATTTATGCTTTTTTAAACTGGTATTTGTTGTTATTTATTCTGAATCCTTCCTGATGTTCTGTTGGATACATGACAATATTCTCTTTTGTTTTGTTTTGTTTTGTATTCCTTTTCTGTTTTTCCTTTTTAAAAAAATTCTGTTTCTCTAAAATAAATCTGGAGAAAAATAGTTTTATTATTTCATTTCCTGTTATGATTCCATTTTTCTTCTCTTATTGCTACTACTAGGATTTCCAATACAATTATATTGGTAACTGTGGGCATATGTGTTTCACACCTGATCTTCTGGAAGATTTTCTAATTTATTCCAATTACAAATAATGATTGTTGATCATTTAATCAATTTAAGGAAAAATCCATTTATACCAATACTTTCAAGTATTTTTAATGACAATAAGTATTGAACTTTGTCAAAAGCTTTTTCTGCATCTTTTGAAATAATAATTTTAAACTTTTAATATCTATACAATCAATTATGTTAATTGTTTTCCTTTTGTTAAACCTTATGTTCTTGCATTACCAGCATAAATTTCACTTGATTATAATGTACAATATTTGTAACATACTGCTTTAATATTTTATTTAGCATTTTACTTAGTTATTTAGAATCCATATTAATTAATAGAATTAGACGATAATTTTCTTTCTCTGTTTTTACTCTTCTTGGTTTAAGTATTATGATATGTTTATTTCATAAAAGAAATTTGGTAGGATCACTTCTTTTCTTATTACTCTAAATAATTTATTTAATATTGGAATTAGTTGATTTTCAAATATTTGATAGAATTCATTTGTAAACCTGGTCCTAGTGCAATTTTCTTATGACTGCTTCTTTATAATATAGTTTGAAGTCTGGAAGTATCCTTTCTCCTTTTCCCCTATCACTTCACATTTACAGGGGAACATCGGGGGAAACCTGGTATTCTATTCTTTTTTTTTCAAATGGACATTTAATCAAGTTCTATAAAGTATGGAATTGAATGACTCAATGAGACATCAAGAATCAGTCAAACAAAACAAAAAAAAAAAAGAAAAGAAAAAATAGAAGAAAATGTAAAATTCCTCATTGGAAAAACAACTGATTTGGAAAATAGATCCAGGAGAGACAATCTAAGAATTATTGGACTACCTGAAAATATTGATGAAAAAAAAAAAAAGCCTGGGCAACATCTTTCAAGAAATCATCCAGGAAAACTACCTTGATATTTTAGAACCAGAGTGTAAAATAGCCATTGAAAGAATCCACTGATCACCTCCTGAAAGAGATCTCAAAATGAAAACTCCAAGGAACATTGTAGTTAAATTCCAGAATTATGCAATCAAGAAGATAATATTGCAACTCTACAGAAAGAAATAATTCAAATATGGGGAAGCCACAATCAGGATTCAGTGAAATAGGACATTTTCAATTATTTTTGATAAAAAGACCAGAGCTGAACAGAAAATCTGCTCTTCAAATACAGAACTCAAGAGAAGCATAAGAAGGTAAAAAGGGGGAAAACTCCATTTTTAAAAGTTAAAATGTTTATATTCCTACATGGGAAGATGATATGTGTAATTTTTGAGAATTGTATCTTTGTTAGGGATATACTTTCAGTGGATAGGATGATATATCATCATACATATTATGATGATATAAAAAAAAACCTCAAATGGAAAAGGGACTGTACTGCAAGAAGAGCAAAGGGGAGATAAAATGGGGGTAAATAACAGTACATAAAGGACCTGTTACAATTGAGGGAAAGAAGGGAGAGGCATGAGCATTGTTTGAACCTTAATCGCATCTGATTTGTCTCAAAGAGGGAATATCATACATATTTAGTTTGATAAAGAAACTTGTCTTACCCTATAGGGAAGCAGGAAAGGGGTAGGATAATAGAAAGAGAACAGAAGAAGGGAAAGAGAAAAGAAAGAGAGAGAGCCTGAAAAAAAGGGAGAGCAGATTTCAAGAGGTAGTGATCAGAAGAAAAACACTGATGAGGAAGGAAAGAGGGAAAAGAAAGAGAAAAGTATAACTTGAGGAAAATAGGATGATGGGAAATACAGAGTTAGTAGTTTTAACAGTGAATGTGAATAGAATGAACTCTCTGATAGTAGACTGGATTAAAAGTCAGAACCTTACAATATGCCATTTACAAGAAACACATTTCAAGCAGAGACATCTATTATGCTTCAGCTGAAGTAAAAAAAAAAAAGCAGGAGTAATGATTTTGATCTCAGATCAAGCAAAAGCAAAAATAGATCTAATTAAAAGAGATAAAGAAGAAAATTACATCTTTGCTAAAGGGTACCACAGATAATGAAATAATATCATTACTAAACATATATGCACTAAGTAGTATAACATCCAAATTCCTAGAGAAGAAGAGAATTGCAAGAAGAAGTAGACAGCAAAACTATACTAGTGGGGAATATCAATTTTACTCTATCACAATTAGACAAATTAAATCACAAAATAAATAAGAAATAAGTTAAGGAAGTAAATAGAATTTTAGAAAAGTTAGGTATGATAGACCTTTGGTATCCCAGTAGTAATGGAACACACACACAAATTTACCCTGTATTAGGGCATAAAACCCTCAAAATCAAATGCAGAATGGCAGAAATAGTAAATGCTTCTTTTTCAGATCATGATACAATGAAAATTACATGCAATAAAAGGCCAAGGGAAAATAGAGCAAAAGTTAATTGGAAACTAAATAATCTATTCCTAAAGAATGAATGGGTAAAACAACAAATCATAGAAACTATTGATAACTTTATCCAAGAGAATGACAATAGTGAGACAACATACCAAATTTTATGGAATGCAGCCTAAACAGTTCTTAGGAAAAATATTATTTCTCTAGATGCTTATTTGAATAAAATAGAGAAGATCATTGAATTGGCTATGCAACTAAAAAAAAAACTAGAAAAAAATAAAATTACCCCTCCCAATTAAATACCAAATTTGAAATTCTGAAATTAAAAGATTTAAGTTCTTTGTCTCCACAAAAAATGCTATTATAAATACTTTTGTAAATATAGATAGATCCTTTCCCTTTTAATTTGATCTCATTGAGGAATTTTTTCCAAGTTAACTACCATATTGTGAACAGATAAGTATAGTCTTATCTCATTTTTACCTATTTTCATATCTTTATCTTCTTTCCTTATTGGTGTTGCTAGCATTTCTAGAGCTAAATAAAATAATAATGGGGAGAATAAGAATCTGTGTTTTACTCCTATATTTTGAGGAAGGAAAGAGTCTAGCATTCTCACTGCATATAATACTTTATTTTTATTAGAGTTAGATCCTTTATTTCATATTGCTTAAAAAGGCCCTTGCATTTCTAAACTTTGTACTGTGTTTGTGGGTATATGTGTGTTTTACCATATATGAATATTGTGCCTCTGAGATTTACTACCTAAAAGGGCTTTAGGCAAGTCATTTCTCTTTTCTGGGCCTCAATTTGCTTATCTGGAAAATGAGAACATTAAGCAGGTGACCTGAAATGCCTCTCTAAATTCTACTTTCCTTTCAAGGCAAATTCTAGACTTCTAAACTATTGAAGTACCTCATTCAGTGGCCACCTGAGTGTTCCTGTTGTGAGGTGTAATAATTGGAGGTTCTTGAAACAAGATATATTTATTTCATTGCTTCCAACCATAAGGAGAAGATCAGTATCTGTTGATGTCATCTTCCATGACACTATTAGGTCAGACAAATGGAACTGCTTTTAGAAAGTACATATGAAGATCCTAGTAGGAGTCTTCTCCTTTCCTTTGCTGGATCCTCTTTTGAATCACACCATCTAACCATATAATATTATTAGCTATTCTTCAAAAGTCTGTTGTTTTCCTGTGAATACAATAGGACCAAGAGTCTATATCCCCATTCCCAAAGCTTTTCAGAGTTCCATTACCGTTTTTCCCCCAAGATTGTATTATATAAGATATTTATATCTTTTGTTAGTTTGGGAATTTTATATTTTTAAAAATATTCCCTTCCTGTATTTGAGTTTTCAGTTTGTTAGTATATGTTTATTTATTTAGAGATGGCCAATGACTTTTATTCTCCTTTAGAAAAATAGCATTTTTCCAAATACATGCAAAAGTAATTTTCAACATTGACCTTTGCAAAACCTTGTGTTCCAAAGTATTATATGCAAATTTTATTCTTTTCCCCCTTCTTCCTCCCCAGGGCACCAAACAATCTGATATAAATTAAACATATTCAGTTCTCTTAAGCATGTTTCCATATTCATCATCCTGCATAAAAAAATCTGATCAAAAGTGAAAAAACATGAGAAAGAAAGAAAAAAAACAAGTAAGCAAACAAACAATAGTAACAAAAAGGTGAAAATGCCATGCTTTGCTCCACATTCAGTCCTCATAGTTCTCTCTCTGAATGAAGATGGCTCTTTCCATTACAGGTATTGCCTTAAATTAAGGCAAAATCAATTGAAAAGAGCCAGACCAATTACAATTGATTGTCACATAATCTTTCTGTTTCTGTGTACAATGTTTTCTAGGTTTTGCTCTCCAACATTTTCTGAAATCAACTTGATCATCATTTCTTATAAAACAATAATATTCTATAACATTCATATGCCATAACTTATTCATCCATTCCCCAACTGGTGGTCATCCATTTTTTTCCAGTTCCTGCCACCACAAAAAGGATTGCTATAAACAATTATGCTTATGTAGAACCTTTTCCCTCTTTTATGAAATATATTTATTTCACACATATATTTATGTGTAATAGATTCTGTTTATCCTTTTTTATTTCTTCGAGCATTGTTGTGATTTCATCTTTTGATTTGATTTTTGTTTAGATTTTTTTTAAATCAGATTATCTAAATACTTACCAGATTTTGTTTTATTTATAATTTTCATATTTTTTTTTCTCCTTTGGTTTTGTTGTGCTACAGTTCCATGTTTCAGTTTCCCTTAATTGTTCTGCCTTAGTAGCAACCCCTCCCCACTTCCTGACCATCAGAAATAATTGGGGCTAGCACTCCAAAGGAGTCATAAAACCTCCAGATGGTCCATATCGACATACCCCTTATCTTTTGGCTTCAGACTTACTGTCTTCTAGTTCCTTCCCAAGCTTCCTTTACTCCCTACCTGTCAGAATTGAATTGATAGTTTTTCCTCCCCCTCATCCCCCCCCCAGTGCTCACCTTTTCCTTCTGCTCCTTCTGCCTTGTGACCTCTTTGTTCCCGGGAATCCTATAAGAATCCTTTGACCACACTTACTATTTGCTGGACCTGCTTGAGATCCAGTAGCCAGCATGTCTGTCAGTCTAAACTCTCAATGGACTTTGTGCTTCGAGACAAGAGTCCCAGCAGTGCCGATCCATAGCTATGGATTCTGAACTCTCAATTAACATCAATAAAGTATTATCTAATCTCCAATGTGTGATACTGCCTCAGTTTCTCCCTGACCATTACATTTGGAGGCCCCAGCGAGATATGAGATCTGGGACCAGTACTGCACGTAGGAAACTAGCAGGTCTCCTCCTGGAGCCTTCTGGTGGCTGGATTTGGGCTCTTTGTTTAGGGAAGGCCAGCCCTCTGGCTTGTTCCAGAGTCCCACAAGGAGAGCAGTTTCAGCTGCAGCAAGAGCTCAGGGAGGACACCTCCATTTGGCCATAAGAGAGTCTCTTTGAAACTCCTGCAGTGTAAGTTTTGTCTGTCTGTCTGCATGTCAACACACTGGTGGTTCCCCAGAATAAATATGAAGGAACAGGATTGGTGTTGACAAGCCAGTAACTAGTCCTGTCTTTCATCTAGTCTGGGAGGTGCCAAGGGGATGCCTTGTGGCACCATCTGGTTCTGAGTGCTCTTTAGGTACAATTCTGAGTGCCGTTAGGACACTATCTGGGTTTCTGTGTCTTAGGACACAATTCTGGATGCTTTTAGAGCATCATCTGGTCCTGGGCACCTGTTGGCATCAGTTTGGGTGTCTTAGAACACAAATCTGAGTTCTGGGCATTCTCTGTGAAGGCAGAGAGCACCATCTGAAGTCCAAGAAGCCTCTTTGAAAGATTTGAATATCTAAGAGTGTGAGGTTGTTAACTTAAAGCCTCCCTAAAGCCATTCCTGAGAAAAGCAGCAGTTTGCCTTTTGCTTCTCTGTGTCTGTGTGAGTCAGTGTTTGAGATTTGTCTGTCTGTTTGGTTGTTCTAAACTCCCCTCTCCTCTCATGGCATTACTGAGAAAAGCAGGAGTTCACCTTTCACTTTTAAGTGTCTGTAGTCAGCATTTGTGGCTTGTCTATCTGTTGATTTAAGGAACTTTGTTAAGTTTTAAGAACAATGAGAAATGTGGCAATTGGTCATTTCAATGTTAAAAGAAAAATGCTTGTGGGTTTTAAAATTTCTTATTGGAGTTGTGTTTGCATTAATTTGAAAGTAACAGGAATAGAAAAGTTTGGCTATCTTTAAAATGCTGGCAGAGAAGTCCCCCAAAGCCTGCTAGAAGAAA
>JAJPUD010012122.1:0-17641 GCA_023553655.1 Myrmecobius fasciatus
ACACACACACACACACACACACACACACACACACACTTATAGCATTATTATAATCACTTCTTCCCCTTTAGGGGTTGGTACTTCTGGATTCAGGTCCTCTAGTTCTCCCCCCATCTGGAACCAAAACCAAGAATGCTGCCTTCTTGTAAGTGCCCACAGTCAGCAGTGTCCCACCCCACTGTTTTCATCCAGTTTGTGCTAGTTCCTTCTTGCCCAGGGCCAAGTTTGAGCAGCACCACCGGGCCTGGTATCTCTTACCTGCAGAGGTTCCCTCATTCTTCCTCTACTCAATTCCACACCCCATCCTAGAGATGAAAGTTCCTATGGCTGGGGCTGAGGCTACCCCTAAGTCAACTAGCCCAAAGGTTCACCCCTTGTTCTTTCAGGGAAACCAGTCTCAAGATGTTTGCACTTCACTGGAGCCAAACCTTGGTCCTGGTAGGTTTTTTTTTTTTGGTATATTCTGCAGTTGTACCAAGAGGAGCATTGTTCTGCTTCAATTCTTCTTTATTTTTACTGCTCTACATTCATTTTAAGGCACTATTTTGTCTTGTCTGTGAGGGAGATCTGGAGAGTTTGGAATTTTAAAATTTAAACGTGTGTGTGTAAAAAGTGACATCGAATCTCAGCTTTATTTTAACTAATATGTGGAGGGTGAACTAGAATGGGGAAAGACCCGAGGGAGGGAGAATAGGTGAGCAGCTATTGTAACAGTAAGGACAGAAGTGATAAAGGCTAAATTTTAGGAGTGTCTGTGTGAATTGAGAGGAAACAAGTGAGAGATGCTGTGAAGGTAGGAAATCCAAATTCAGCAAATGATTACATATATGGAGTATGGGAAAGAAAGGAGGAGATGCTGACCCAAAAGCTGTGAAGCTGGATAATTAAAAGGATGTTGTCCTCTCAGTGATATAATGAATTGGAAAGTTTGTATTTGAAAGGAAAAATAATGAGGAAAAGATTTAAGGAGAAAGGTAATGAGATATGAGGTGAAAATCCAAATGTATCTATATCTATTCATCCCCTCTGTCCCATGGAAAGCAAAAATGAGGTAGGCTTTGGTGCCCCTAACACTAAACCCATCCCCTGAGTGTACCTGGAACATCTATGAACAATGAGAGACAGAGAAAGGCATGTGGGCTGGAGGAGATGGGTGCAAATTTCCCCTATAGCTCCTGTGCAGTACTTGTTGCTAGTGCTAAGGGTATGTGCTGGAGATAAACTTCTAGTACAATGAGCAGGATGAGATTTAATCTGTTTTCCTATATTCAGATTGACTGATCATATACCGCTTGGGGACAGGTCATGGCCGTTATTGTGGAAATCACTGGCCTATAGGATACTCCTTAGTCTGTCTTTTAAGGTCCTTCATGATCTTGTTAGAATTGATATTTCCAGTTGTATTCCTTTCATCTTCTCTATATTCTAGTTAAACTGGTTTATTTCCTATTTCCCCAGCTCTTGGTGTATTCTCACATTTGTGTACCTGAAACTTCCTCCTTCTTCATCCTTAACTATTGGAATCTTATTTTTCTCCACTTCCATAAAGATTTTCCTGAAATGTTCTCTCCTTATACAGACTATTTTAGAATTCTTTGTCATGACCTCTTCTTGACAGATCTTATTTACTTGACATATCTGTCACATTTCTCCTATGAAATTTTTACCCTCTTAAAGATCAGGCTATGATATTTTATATATTGATGTCTTCAGTACTTGGCCTATAACTGGTGGTTTATAATGCTCTGGTAAATTAGCTTTTCAGGAATAAGCCAATTCTCCCCCATATTTGGAGCTCTCTTCCCCCTCTGTTTCAACTATTGACCTCACCAGTTTCCTTTAAGTCCCAACTAATATCCCACTTTGTTCCCCAATTTTCCCCAATCTCTCTTAATTCTACTGCCTTCCCCTTGTTGATTATTTCTTATTTATCTTGTATATGGTTTGTTTTGCATATATTTGTTTACATGTCATCTCCTCAATTTAATTGAAAACTCCTTGAGGGCAGGTACAGTCTTTTGGTTGAAATGATTGGGCATGTTTAGTCTGGAAAAAAGAATGTTGGGAGAAGGGGACAAGTTCAAGGTAGTTATGTTCAAGAATTTCTAAGAGATAGAGAGAATTAGATTTGTTCTAATTGGCCACAGAGGGCTGGGTAGAGCAAGCAGTAGAGCGAACACAATTTTAGACTATGTTGAAGGACCAAGCACTTTTTTTTCCCTTGTCAATTAATGTGTGGGATACTTTTAGTGCTAGATATAAGGGGTGAAAATGTAGTCTTTGGGGGAAAAATAAAGACTTCTTTGCTTTCCAAAAGTGAATTGTCTGGCATAGAAAGTTGTGGATTCCCCCTGAGCTGAGGTCTTCAAACAAAGGATGGATAAATATGTTTAGTAAAAGGTAGAGATAATCCTTTTCCAGGTATAGTAGAACTAGATGATTCCTGGATTTCTCTTTAATTTAAAGAGTTTCTGATTATGTGTTTCTTTCCAGAGGGGAAAAATGTTGTTCTTGTTTCCCCATTCCAACTTTTCTATTTGCTCTGCCACTTCATGGTTCCTAACCCACTCCTGGTGTTTTCCGGTAGAACACATTGTTCTCACATGAAATCTTCACATGATGATTCTTTCAGTTGCTTTTCAGAGGATTATAGCAGTGGATAGAGCAGATGTTGTGTAAATGATTTTCCATGCATATTGTTTTCCCTAGTAGTTTCTGAAAAATAAGATAAACAGAATTCATGGTTGTATTGTAGGTTAATAGTTCACTTTGAATTCACTTTTTTTTTTTTTTACAATTATCCTGCTCTAGCAACTTGTCATAATAGCTCTGGACCAGAATGCTCAAAGCAAGTCTCCAATGAATCTATTTCTACCCTATATCTTTCTAGGGGCATCAAGTGGGCTATATTCCAGATGGCTGCCTAAACAGGGATTTATGGCCAGGGCTGATGTTTTCTAGAGGAACTTAATTTGAAGAGCTAGTTTCTAGGAGTATATTAGTTTGGCCTGCTATTCCTTCACACCTGATTGAGTTTCAAATACCACCTCATCTTCAGCCCCATGGGCCCATTGTTAATCCAAGACACTCTAAAAGGCAAACAATATCTTGTCCAAAGGGGTATTAATTTTCAAGACATGAAAACTAAAAGAATGTGAATATTTTACCTAAAAGAAACTCAAAAAAGTATATCCTTTCCACATTTCCAAATTTTAGGTCAAATTACCAAATACAGATGAAACTCTTAACTTTACACTTTTTGTGTGGGTGGACTTGATTTAGGAACAGAATGCTAAATTTCATAGAGCTACCTGAGAAAGAAATCCAAGTGGACAGAGGTGGCAGTAGTGGCACTGTGGCAAAGCCATGGTGAGCATAAGTTTGGAAAATTGGGCCAATATCATCACATCAACTTCAATGCCAAAGGCCAACAATGAACTCCCCAGTTATTAAAAGCAAAACTATAAAACACTGCATTGTGATGTGAAAACTTTTTAAGTCATTTTAAATTGTATACAAATTTCTTTTTTTTAATAAAGCTTTTTATTTACAAAACATATGAGTGATTTTTCTACATTGACCTTTGCAAAAACTTTTTTTTCCCAAGCTTTTCCCTTCCTTTCCCTCACCCCCCCACCCCTAGATGACAGGTAATCTAATACATGCTAAATAGGATAAATTATATGACAAATACAATATATGTATACATATCTATACAGTTATCTTACTGCATAAGAAACATCAGATCTAGAAAGAGAAGAAGAAAAAACAACCTAAGAAGGAAAACAAAATGCATGGAGATATTCACAGAAAGCGTTAAAATGCTGTGTTGTGGTCCGCACTCAGTTTCCACAGGCCTCTCTCTAGATGTATATGACTATCTTCATTGCTGAACAATAGGAACTGGTTTGAATCACGTCATTGTTGAAGAGAACCATGTCCATCAGAATTGATCATCGTATAGTCTCGTTGCTGTGTATAATGTTCTCCTGGTTCTGCTAATTTCACTCAGCATCAGTTCATGCAAGTCTCTCCAGGACTCTCTGAAATCCTCCTGTTGGTCGTTTCTTACAGAGCAATAATATTCCATAACATTCATATACCATAATTTATTCAGCCATTCTCCAATTGATGGGCATCCTTTCAATTTCCAGTTTCTTGCCACTACAAAAAGGGCTGCCACAAACATTTTTGCACATGTGGGTCCCTTTCCCTACTTTAAAATCTCTTTGGGATATAGGCCCAGTACAAACACTGCTGGGTCAAATGGTATGCATAGTTTGATAACTTTAGCATAGTTCCAAATTGCTCTCCAGAATGGTTGGATCCGTTCACAGTTCCACCAACAATGTATCAGTGTCCCAGTTTTCCCACATCCCCTCCAACAGTTATTATCATTTCCTGTCATTTTAGCCAATCTGACAGGTGTGTAGTGGTACGTCAGAGTTGTCTTAATTTGCATTTCTCTGATCAATAGTGATTTGGAGCACCTTTTCATGTGACCAGAAATAGTTTCAATTTCTTCATCTGAAAATTGTCTGTTCATATCTTTTGACCATTTATCAATTGGAGAATGGTTTGAATTCTTATATATTTGAGTCAATTCTTGATATATTTTAGAAATGAGGCCTTTATCAGAACCTTTGGTTGTGAAAATATTTTCCCAGTTTACTGCTACCCTTCTAATCTTGTCTGCATTCATTTTGTTTGTACAAAAACTTTTTAACTTGATATAGTCAAACTTATCTATTTTGTGATTAATGATGACCTCTAGCTCTTCTTTGGTCAAAAATTCCTTCCCCCTCCACAGGTCTGAGAGGTAAACCATCCTACATTGTTCTAATTTGTTTTGTAATATCATTCTTTATACCTAGATTATGAATCCATTTTGACCTTATCTTGGTATATGGTGTTAGATGTGGGTCAATGCCCAATTTCTTCCATACTAGTTTCCAATTATCTCAGCAGTTTTTGTCAAATAGTGAGTTTTTATCTCAAAAACTGGGGTCTTTGGGTTTATCAAACACTAGATTATTATTGTCATTGAGTATTTTGTCCTGTGAACCTAACCTATTCCACTGATCCACTACTCTATTTCTTATCCAGTACCAAATGGTTTTGGTGACCACTGCTTTATAATATAGTTTTAGATCTGGTGCAGCTAGGCCACCCTCATTTGCATTTTTTTTCATTGATTCCCTTGAAATTCTTGACCTTTTGTTTTTCCAGATGAATTTTGTTGTTATTTTTTCTAGGTCAATTAAATAATCTCTTGGGAGTTTGGTATAGCACTAAATAGATAGATTAGTTTAGATAGTATTGCATCTTTATTATATTCACTTGACCTATCCAAGAGCACTTGATGTTTTTCCAATTGTTCAGATCTGACTTTATTTGTATGGAGAGTGTTTTGTAGTTTTGCTCATATAGATCCTGACTTTCCCTTGGCAGATATATTCCCAAATATTTTATACTATCGATAGTTATTTTGAATGGAATTTCTCTTTGTATCTCTTGCTGTTGCATTTTGTTGGTAATGTATAAAAATGCTGATGATTTATGTGGATTTATTTTGTATCCTGCAACTTTGCTAAAGTTGTGGATTAATTCTAATAGTTTTTAGTTGATTCTCTAGGGTTCTCTAAGTAGACCATCATATCATCTGCAAAGAGTGATAATTTGGTTTCCTCATGACCTACTCTAATTCCTTTAATCTCTTTTTCTTGTCTTATTGCCAAAGCTAGCATATCTAATACAATATTGAATAGTAATGGTGATAGTGGGCAACCTTGTTTCACCCCTGATCTTATTGGGAATGGTTCCACTTTATCACCATTACATATGATGCTAGCTGATGGTTTTAAATAGATGCTACCGACTATTTTAAGGAAAAATCCATTAATTCCTATACTCTCTAATGTTTTTAATAGGAATGGATGTTGGATTTTATCAAATGCTTTTTCTGCATCTATTGAGATTATCATATGTTTTTCTTAATTTGGTTATTAATATAGTCAATTATGTTAATAGTTTTCCTAATATTGAACCATCCCTGCATTCCTGATATAAATCCTACTTGGTCATGGTGTATTATTCTGGGAATGATTTTATGTAATCTCTTTGCTAATATTTTATTTAAGATTTTTGCATCAATATTCATTAAGGAGATTGGTCTATAATTTTCTTTCTCTGTTTTTGTTTTACCTGGTTTAGGTATCAGTACCATGTCTGTATCATAAAAGGAGTTTGGTAGGAGTCCTTCATTTCCTATTTTTTCGAATAGTTTATATAATATTGGAGTTAATTGTTCTTTAAATGTTTGGTAGAATTCACATGTAAATCCATGTGGTCCTGGGGATTTTTTCTTAGGGAGTTGATTTAATTAGAAAAAGGAAAGAGGAAAATCAAATTGTTAGTCTCAAAAATGAAAAGGGAGAACTTTCCACCAATGAAAAGGAAATTAGACCAATAATCAGGAGTTACTTTGCCCAACTATATGCCAATAAATTTGATAACCTAAGTGAAATGGAGGAATATCTACAAAAATATAGATTGCCCAGATTAACAGAAGAGGAAATAAATTACTTAAATAGTCCCATTTTAGAAAAAGAAATAGAAGACAAATTTCTTTTTTAGGAGAGTTTAAATGTAAGAAACAGGAAATCAGGATGGATTAGACAGCCTGTTTTAGTCTTATGAATTCATATTTACAGATAATCCCATTCTATCTAGTCAATAAGAGAATATGTTCAATTAATTCATTTCAGAAAGGGTAAGTGTTAAACTGAATCAGCTGTTAATTGAATTCCTGAATCACTTCCTCCTTTCATTCTGCAACTAAAATCAGACCATCAATCCAATCTAGTAGCCAAGGAATTTAATAGTCAGATTTTAGTAGGATGTGTGTGTATGTGTCTCTCTGTGTGTGCATTTGTGTGGGTCTGTCTGCTGTAAGGGATAAGGGTTTGAGGAACTATCTCTAGATTTTCTGACCACTGTTTCAAATTTGTCCCAAAGAAATAAGCATTAGTAACCCCTTTAACAATTTCCTAAAATCATTTTAACAAATGGAGTGACATCACCTTTAATAAATTTCAGCCTTAACCTCTATGAAAATACCTTATTTGAAGAGAATGAAGGAACAAATCTGAACAAGACAGAAAAAACTTTTGAAAACAGTCCTTTATAACTGGAGGAGAAAATGAAAATGACTTATGAAGACTTAGAGGTTTATATAAAAGATTAAGAGAACATGGAATTGATGTCAACAAAATCTAATTTTTTTTTAATTTTTCAAAGGAAAGATGGGACAGAATTTGAGTTAAAACTAGATTATATGGGGAAACAACAAAAAAGGCTAGTTGAATCAGAGGAAAAAAATATGACTCAATCTTGCTTCTTTGCAAAGATGATGGACAATATGAGACATAGCAGAATTGGCTCATTTGAGATAAGTTTGCTGAATTAATTCTATTTCTTTTTATTCTTTGTTGCAAAAGAAAGACATTAAAAATGAAGGTGTAGTATTTTTAAGATATCAATTAAAATATAATTCAACTTTTGTTCACAGCACATAGCTCAAAGAAAATTTAATTCATTGAGGTGAACTGGAAAGATTGTTGGTTGTGGACTTAGAGGACCTAGATTCAGTTTATGACCCTGCTATTTAATACCTATGTGTTCTTAACAAATCACCCCCCCCCACACACACACACCTTCTGAGACTCAGTTTTCTCATGTGTAAAATTATCTGGTTGGGATAAATGACCTCAAAATTGGAAAGACGGTATGCTATAGTGGATAAATTATTGTTTCTGGGGAAATAACCTAACTACCAATTCTTCCTCTGACACTTAATACTTGTATAACTATGTCACTTAAATGTATACTTCCTTCCTATCTACCAAACTCAGCTTTCTGATCTATAAAAGAAAAAAAAAGTTGGATTGCATAAATTTAGTTTCCTTCAAGCTTTAAATGTATAATGTAGTTTTAAAAATTTTTCTATGTTAGCAGTATGCTAATAATTCTTGGCAAATATTATATAGCACAGGTACTTTTTCTATAATTCCTGACTATACTTACTAAATAGTTATAATGCTATATTTTTGGGTAAAATGCATGGTAACCAAATTTTGAGGTCCAGAGACTTTACATATCTATTGTCCAGCTTCAGAAGGAGAGGCAAATACTGATTATGTGAAGTGAAAATAAACTACTTGGATGGGAAGAGCAGAATTCTTTTAATAAATCAGCATGTGAAATTGGCTGAGAATGTATCAAAAATAAAAATGACAACTAGGAAATATATTTTTTATATCTCAATAGACTCTGATGGAATTGCTGAGCAGTTTTGGCAATGATTAAATGTGTTATTGTATCTTGATATAGAATTCCACACTCAGAATACTTGAGTTTAGTCTTTAGGCAGAAAAACCTGTTTTATCAGGGGACTCAATAAAATGACAAAAGATAATCAAACTCACAGGAAATGTCTTTATATATCAAGATGTTGCTTTACTAACTTACAATGGAAGCTACTTGTTCAGAAATTCTGCTATGATGATCTATCATGACATGAAGGTTACTAGGGCTTCTGGAAGTCCATTTAAACTTTTGACAAAGCCTACTGAGCTGGAAAGTCTTCAAGGAGGTCAGTGGAAATGGCAAATACCAAACATCATCCACCCATGAATTTTCATAGAGTTCTGGATTTGGAATCAGAGTCATGAGGTCTGGTATTGCCTGTGTGTCTTTAAGGAAAAAAAAGTCTGACTTCAGTTGGTAACTGAAGGAAACTGAGGAAAATTAAGTACATCATTTTCAAGATTAGTTAACACTCAATTTATGTGTCTATCATTTCGTGTGGGATTCATTCAGTGTTAGGTCATCAACTTGATAAAGCAAAACACAAAATTGATTACAAATTGGGAGAAAGGATTAAGATAAGCAGATTTTGCATGCAATTTTGAACACTCAACCAAAATTATTAAATCAAATTGTGATCCCCTCAAATGGGAAATAGTTGCCATTTTGAGAAAAAATTAGCTGTAAAAAAAAAGTTTAGCTCTTAGCTATAGCTAAAAGGCTGAGATAGATTAGAAAAAGCTTTAGCCAGCAACACTTCATCTTCTTACGAAGTGGGGAGGAATGGAAGCAAGGTAAACACCAATCTAGAATGAAATTTTATTTGCAAAATATTAAAGAAGATCAGTGAAAGTTATAGTTAATAAAAGTTCAGAAAATGGGAGGGGGGAAAGGAATTTGAGGATGAAACAAATCTGCAGATCAGAAGTATGAGGCCTGAATAAAGCCACTCATCTAGAAATCATTGTAGCTGAAACTGGGAGGACAATTAGGAAATGGAAACATTAGGTCACAATTCATCCTCAGCCCAGGTATTGGTGGAAATATTATATTTAGACTTTCTTGCCTCAGCTACTTATGTGTATAAAAAAATTTACTAGTCTGAAGGCAGGAAGATCAACTGCATCTGATTAAATATACACAGAAAAATTCTGTGCTTAAGGAGAAGTCATTTTTAAAGCATTCTGGGGATTATTTTTCAAGATATCTAAAAAATGGAAAGGTGTCAAAAGGAGTCATACCAGCATTGTGCATTAAGATATACCCATGTGAAGCAATGCAGGTATCTCAAGAGTGATGGAAAGCATTAGAGTGAAGATTCACAGAGGCAGAAATTGGAACAAAATTGTCATCAGAATATATTCCAGATCACCTGGACAGAAAAGAGAAACAGATGAAGACTTTGGGAAGCATATTGCTAACCTAGATAGGTATGTATGTAATAGAGGATTTTTTAAACATGTATTTTTTCCTTAAATTTTTGTTTCTATTCATTAGGGAAATCGGTCTATAATTTTCTTTCTATGTTTTTTTTTCTTCCTGATTTAGGTACCCAGCACCATATTTATGTTGTAAAATGTATTTGGTAGGACTCCTTCTTTGTTTATTTTCCATAGATTATATAATATTGGAATTAATTGATGTAATAGAATTGTGATGGAGAACTTTTAATTACCTGGATACTGCTAGAGCTCTGTCAAATACAGAACAGTTTATAATTTCTTCACTTGCCTGAATTATAATTTCACCTTTATAAATGTGGAGGAACCAACAAAGAAAAATTCTATTTTGGATCTGATTCTTACCAAAAAGGAGTAACTGGTTAATGCTGATTTCAGTATTCTCTCCAGTTTAGAATTTGAAATATAGGAGGAAAAGGTCAGAAATAGGCTGATAGGTATTTTAGATTTAGAGAAAAGAGATTTCAGACAAAAGATACATAGGATTTTCTGAAATATAATTCCTCATAGAAAGTCAGACTAAATAAAAAGAATAAACTTTTGAACATATAACATGAAAAAAATTGATCAACAGGAAAAAGGAGTTATTCAGAGAAACTTACGTTGGACAAAGAATTCTTGTCCAATTAAATAAAAAATTTGTACAAAAATTATGTACAAAAGATAAAAGCAAGAGCAGGCAGCTGCATACAAGTATAGATATATGATATGGTTCTGCAAAAATAGTGTCATGAATGCTACTCAGAATAAGTTGACACTGTCAAAGGGAAGCTAAAACAAAACACAAATAATTATATGAATCATATAGGTATTTATATTAGGGGAAAGAGGAGGATCAAAGCAAAGATAGGTCTATTGCTTTGAATAAACGTAATTGATATTAGAGAACTGGTCTTAGGGCTTGGTAGACTGTGGATTCAATCCTTATATATTTGGAATGTTGTATGTGCGACTTTTATAAGTCAGTAAATGTGCTGGTGATTCAAGCAACTCTCCAAGACTTTAAGTTGTGAGAAACTACTGATTTGCATTAGTAGAGGAAGTTTTCTTTACTGAGTTACTTATATCACTACCCCAGTTCCTATCCCTATCACCTTCTCTGGATAGAAGAATGCCTTTTGGACTAGAAAGGATACAGTAATATGCAACTCCTGCCTCAGTTTCCTAAAGGGTAAAATGGGAATAATAATAATACTGACCTCATAGGGTTGTTGTAAGGATCAAAAGGTAATATTTATAAAGTATTTAGCACAATGCCTCACATAGGTGTTTAAAATGCTTCCATTCCCCAATTGATAAATGGTCAAAGAATATCAAAAGACAGTTTTAAGAAGACATAATCAAAGCTATGATAAAAAAGAAAAATGGCAAATTCTGGAAGAGATGTGGAAAATAAGTACACTAATGCAGAGTTGTTGGAAGTGTGAATTGGTCCAACCTTCTGCAAAACTATTTGGAACTATGAAAAATGGCTTTAAAACTGTGAATGTTTTTTTTAATAATAGTTTTTTATTTTCAAAATATATGCAAAGATAGTTTTTAACATACATCTTCGCAAAACCATGCATTTCAAATCTTTCTCCCTCCCCCCCCACTGCCTCTCCCAGACATCAAGGAATCCAATATATGTTAAACATGTGCAATTCTTCTATACATAACATATTTATCATTCTACACAAGAAAAATCAGATCAAAAAGGAAAAAAAAATGAGAAAAAAGTAAGCAAACAACAACAACAAGGTGAAAATTCTATGTTGTGATCCACTTTTAGTCCCCACAGTCCTCTTTCTGGATGCAGATGGATTTCTCCATCATAAGTATATTGGAATTGTCTTGAATCATCTCGTTGTTGAAAAGAGCCTCATCCATCAGAATTGATCATCATATAATCTTTTTGTTGTTGTTATATACAATGTTTTCTTGGTTCTACTCACTTCACTTAGCATCATTCTTATAAGTTTCCCCAAGCCTTTAAGAAATCAATCTGTTGACCGTTTCTTACAGAACAATAATATTTCAAAATATTTATATACCATAACTTATTCAACCATTACCCAACTGGTGGGCACACACTCAGTTTCCAGTTCCTTGCCACTACAGAAATGGTTGCCACAAATATTTTTGCTCATGTGCATCCTTTTCCCTTTTCTATGATCTCTTTGGCATATAGACTCAGAAGTGACACTGCTGGATCAAAGGGAATGTACAGTTTGATAACCCTTTGTGTATAGTTCCAAATAGCTCTCCAGAATGGTTGGATCAGTTCACAACTCCAGCAATAATATATTAATGTCCCAGTTTTCCCACATCCCCTCAAACATTTGTCATTTTTTCCTGTCATCTTAGCTAAACTGAGAAGTGTGTAATGGTATCTAAGAGTTGTCTTAATTTGCCTTTCTCTGATCAATAGTGACTTAGAGCATTTTTTTCATATGAGTAGAAATGGATTCAATTTCTTCATCTGAAAATTGCCTGTTCAGATCCTTTTAGCATTTATCAGTTGAAGAATGTTTTATATTCTAATAAATTTGAGTCAATTCTCTATACATTTTAGAAAAAAGGCCTTTATCAGAAACTTTGAATATAAAATTTTTTTCCCATTTTCTGTTTCCCTTCTAATCTTGACTACATTGGTTTCATATAGAAATTGGTAACATATAGAAATGCTGATGATTTATGCAGATTTATTTTGTATCCTACAACTTTACTAAAGTTGTGAATTGTTTCTAGTACTTTTCAGTTGATTCTGTAGGATTTTCTAAGTTTACCATTATATCATCTGCAGAGAGTGATAATTTTGTTTCCTCATTACCTACTCTAATTCCTTTAATTTCTTTTTCTTCTTTTATTGCTAAAGCTAACATTTCTAATACAATATTGAACAGTAATGGTGATAGTGTTTCATTCCTGATCTTATTGGGAATGCTTCTAGTTTATTCCCATTCCATAAGATGCTTGCTGATGGTTTTAGATAGATGCTACTTATCATTTTAAGGAAAACTCTTTTTATTCCTATGCTCACTAATGTTTTTAATAGGAATGGGTGTTGGATTTTGTCAAATGCTTTTTCTACATTCATTGATATAATCATATGATTTCTGTTAGTTTAGTTATTGATATAGTCAATTATGCCAAAGTTTTCTTAATATTGAAACAACCCTGAAATCCTGGCATAAATTCTATTTAGTCATGGTATATTATTATGGGGATAACTTGCTGTAATCTCTTTGACAATATTTTATTTAGGATTATTACAACAATATTTATTAGGAAAATTGTTGTTTAATTTTCTTTCTCTGTTGTGACCCTACCTAGTTTAGGTATCAGCACCATATCTATGTCATAAAAGAAATTTGGTAGGTCTCCTTCTTTCCTTATTTTTCCAAGTAGTTTACATAGTATTGAAATTAATTGTTCTTTAAATGTTTGGTAAAATTCATTTGTAAAACCATCTAGCCCTAGATATTTTTTCTTAGGAAATTGATTAGTAGGTTGTTCAGTTTCTTTTTCTAAAATGTAACTATTTAAGTAATTTATTTGCTCCTCTGTTAAGCTGGGCAATCTATATTTTTGTAAGTATTTATCCATTTCACTTAGATTATCAGAATTATTGGCATAGAATTGAACAAAAGGGCTACTAATTATTGTTCTAATTTCCTCTTCAGTGGTGGAAAGTTCAGTTTTTATTTTTGAAACTAGTAATTTGATTTTCTTCTTTCCTTTTTCTTATCAAATTAACTAAAGATTTATCTATTTTGTAGGTTTGTTTTCTAAAACCAGTTTTGTTTATTAATTCACTATTTTTCTTACTTTCAGTTTTATTAATCTCCCTTTTCATTTTCAGAATTTCAAATGTGGTATTTAATTGGAGGTTTTTATTTGTTCTTTTTCTAGCTTTTTTTGTTGTATGCTCAATTCATTAATCTTCTATTTCTCTATTTTACTCAAGAAAGCATCTAAAGATATAAAATTTCTCCTAAGAACTTCTTTCCCATAAAATTTAATATGTAGTACTGTCATTCTCTTAGGTGAAATTATCTATTGTTTCTATGATTTGTTGTTTTACTCACTTATCCTTTAGGATTAGATTATTTGGTTTCCAGTTAATTTTTGGTCTTTTTTTCCTCTGGCCCTTTGTTACTTCTAATTTTTATTGCATCATGACCTGGAAAAATGCATTTACTATTTCTGCTTTTCTGCATTTGATTTTGAGGTTTTTATGTCTTAATATATGATTATTTTTGTATAGATTCCATGTATTGTCAAAAAAGTGTATTTCTTTCTGTATTATTCAGTTTTCTCCAAAAGTATATCATATCTAACTTTTCTAAAATTCTATTTATCTTTTAAACTTCTTTATTGTTTATTTTGTGGTTTGATTTATCTAATTTTGCTAGAGTGAGGTTGAGATGCCCCAATAGTATAATTTTTCTATCTATTTCTTCTTGCAGCTCTCTGAACTTCTCTAGGAATTTGGATGTTATACCATTTTGTGCATATATGTTTAGGATTAATATTGCTTCATCATCTATAGTACACTTTAGGAAAATATAGTTTCCCTCCTTATGTCTCTTAATTAGATCTATTTATGCTTTTGCCTGATCTGAGATCAGGATTGCTACCCCTGCTTATATTTTTTTACTTCAACTAAAGCATAACAGATTCCACTTCAACTTTTTACTTTTACTCTGTATACATTTCTATGCTTCAAATGTATTTCTTGTAAACAAAATATTGTAGGATTCTGTTTTTTAATCCAGTCAGCTAACCACTTCCATTTTATAGGAGAGTTCATCCCATGTCTATTCACTCTTTATTTCCTGCCATCTTATTTTCTTCAAGTTATACTTTTTCCTTTCCTCTTTCCCTTCCTCCTCAGCATTTTATTACCACCCCCTCAATCTGCCCTCCCTTTTTTTGTTTAGTCTCTGTCCCTTTCTTTTCCCTTTTCCCTTCCATTTCTGTTCTCCCTTCTATTATCCTCTCCCTTTCCTCTCTTACTTTCCTATATGGTGAGACAAGTTTCTATATCAAACTAAACATGTATGATATTCCCTCTTTGAGGCAAATCATAAGATTAAGGTTCAAATAATGTTCATGGCTTTCCCTTCCTTCCTTCAATTGTAATAGGTCCTTTTTGCCTCTTCATGTAATGCACCCTATTTTGAATATATCACAGCAAACCTTATCACTCACTTTGAAACTTTTGTAATAGACTTGTGATTGGTTTCCCTTCCTCCAGTCTTTCCATACATAATATATCTGGAGAATCAAATTAGTGACACAGTTCATGTTTCTGGTAATGCATACTTTTCATTCAGCGCGAAGAATACTCTTCCTCTGGAAACTACTGATGGGCAACAGAAACAGATTGTGTGTTCCTGCAGCCTCCTTTTTGAAGGTTCTTTTATGAGATGTATTTAATTATAAAAGAAGTGTCAATTACAATTGCTCTTATCATTTCCTAATTACTTTGAGGCTCTCCTTTTTGCTTCCATTTATTTCTAGAACTCTAAGTTGATCTTATAATTATGTCCCATTTTGTTTTTTCTTAAATATCCATACTAGCTTCCTAGAGTTTAGAAATGTAGAAGCAGTTGTTTATTTCCTATCAAAAATATGAATAAAAACTACAATTAGCGACACAAAAAAACCTAAGAAAACTACTTTTAAGGATATTCCTTTTTAATTTTGTTTTTGTAACTTAATTTACTGGCACAGTTTTCCTTAATTGGTTGTAGCCATCCTTGGAATTGTCATCTTCACACACACACACACACACACACATGTGTGTATATTGCTTTTAAAACAGTGTTCATGAGGAATGGAGGTTAAAGGTTATTCCAAGGTCTTCAGCAAAATACAAATCCAAATGTTCTAGTATAAATTATCCCTTCACCCCACTGCCTAAGTGTTCTCCCTCTATCTTCAATGGCAGCTTAACTCTCAAAAGTGTCACTAATAATCCAGTTCCCAATTAGTGGTAGAAAATTTTTCCTCTAGGATCTTGGCATCATTCCCACAGCTTCTCAGGGTTACCATTGTCTACAAATGTGAAATCATTTCTTCTCAGCAATATTCAAAGAAGGGAACTGCTGGAAAGGTAAAATTCAGCTTTCATTATTTTTTTCTAGCAGAAGAACACAGAACATTGCTTTTGATGCTCAAATAGGTCATCTGAATGAAGAACAAAAAATCACACTGGCTGATCAAATACTTCATTACTTTTATTTTTTTTTGCCAAGGCATGCACAATTTCAGCAGCCCATAACTTTCTCCTAGATGAGTCCCTAGAAAATACTTCAAGGTCTCTTTTAGAACAGCAATTTAGAGATTGCAGCATGTAATAAAGGAATTTGAACAATAAGGGTTTAGAATTAGACCACTGCTTAGGGTATTTACCTTCTCTGAATCAGTAAAACAAAATCAAAGAATCTTTTAGAAGGATTCAAATTAAATAGGGACTCCAAATGCCACAGGACTATCTTGTTCAGTTTTCTTTTAGGAAGAAAGGAAAACTCCATTTATGAGATTTATGACAATCTTGATAGTAAGCAACTTGAATCTTTTATTGATTTAGTGAATAGGAATTTGATGTGGTAGTGGACAATGAATACCAATCAATCAATAAGTATTTATTTAATGGGTTTGATGTACTCGGCAGTATGTTAGGTAATGGAGATAAAAGCCCAAATAGGAAGCCAAAAAGGTTCATTCACATTATAGGAGAAGGACAGAAGACAGAAAACCCTAAATCTTGTGTAGGACCTTTCCAGATCTTTGTAATATTCTCTGGAAGTCTTGACTGTAAATTCCCCAAAATGAAAATAGCAAGGGTATATCAAAGACAGCATTGGTTATTCTATTGCTTTGAATGCTGATGATCAGTGTGTCCCTTATAAAGTGTGCTAAAAGACATTTTTGATCAATGACTAGATAAACTGCCTTTTCTTTAACTGCTTATCTTCTTTTTGTTCAAGAGGAAGCTTTAGGAAAGAAGAAGGTTTACTGGAAGGACTAAGGAAAACTTTTTGTTTTTTAATCTGGTGTTTGTCTTACTGGCCTTTTGGAGGTAAGAGGAAAGAGGTGAATATAATACAACATAATATAATAATAGAACATGGATTATTTTGTTCCTTAGAAACAAGTGCAGAAAGTGAGGGTTAAAATGAAAAAGTGTGATTGAGTTTCTTCCTCCATCTTCCTTCTTTTCCTTTTTTTTTCCTGAGGCAATTGGGGTTAAATGACTTGCCCAGGGTCACGCAGTTAGGAAGTATTAAGTCTAGGAGACCAGATATGAACTCAAGTCCTCCTGAATTCAGGGCTGGTGCTGTATCCACTGTACCACCTAGCTGCCCCTCTGTCTTCTTTCAATCTTGTTCCTTTTGTGCTCCAAGTCACTATTGATCAGAGAAATGCAAATTAAGACAACTCTGAGATACCACTACACACCTGTCAGATTGGCTAAAATGACAGGAAATGATAATGATAACTGTTGGAGGGGATGTGGGAAAACTGGGACACTGATACATTGTTGGTGGAACTGTGAACGGATCCAACCATTCTGGAGAGCAATTTGGAACTATGCTCAAAAAGTTATCAAGCTGTGCATACCCTTTGACCCAGCAGTGTTTCTACTGGGCCTATATCCCAAAGAGATTTTAAAGGAGGGAAAGGGACCCACATGTGCAAAAATGTTTGTGGCAGCCCTTTTTGTAGTGGCAAGAAACTGGAAATTGAAAAGATGCCCATCAATTGGAGAATGGTTGAATAAATTATGGTATATGAATGTTATGGAATATTATTGTTCTGTA
>JAJPUD010012122.1:32137-50910 GCA_023553655.1 Myrmecobius fasciatus
CATTCTTTTTCCATTTTTTCTATTTTATTTTTCAGTGATATCATTTCATTTCCCCATGTTTCTTCTAACTCTCTTTTAAGATGTTTTATGCAATCTTCAAAGAAAGCGTTGTGACATGGAGACCAGTTTATGTCTCTCTTTGGGGCTTTTTCTGGAGTTGCTTTACCTTTAGGGGCCTCAGGATTTGAGATCTGTTCCTCTCTCTCTCCATAAAAGTTGTCTATGGTGAGAGATCTTTTTGGTTTTTTATTCATTTTTTTTTTTAAAGTTGTGAGGTCTGTTTAAGGCAAAGGTGGGAGAGCTGCTTTAATTTGCCCTGGGGCAGTTCTGCTGATTGAGTTATTTTAGGTACTGGGCAGTTCTGCTGATTGAATTATGTCAGGTGCTGGGCAGTTCTGCTTTAGTTCACCCTGGGGAAGTTCTGCTGATTGAATTATTTCAGGTACTGGGCAGTTCTGCTGATTGAATTATTTCTGGTGCTGATCAGTCCTGCTGATTGATTGATCGCCCTAGGGTGCTGTGTAATGGCAGCTAGGTCTAATGCTTATCAGGGGTTCAGTGGTTCACAATCTACCCCCACAAAAGGCAGACCCTCCAAACCACCTGCCCACAATCAGGACAGATTGGCCCAAGAGGCCCCCAGAAGACTCCCAGGTGTGTGAAAAGCACAACACTCCCACGCCTGTTCCGACTCCTGTTGCAGCTCACTGCTCCAGCTCCCTGCCCTGGTCTCCCTGTGCTGCAGTCTGGGTTCAGCAGACCACCCCCCTGCCCAATTAAAACAGACCTGTTTTGAATTTCTTCCAGAGTATCTTTTTCTAGAATCGTGTTGTCCTCCAGATATTGTGGATTTTTTTGCTTCAAAATCAGTCTAGAGGCTTCATATGTTGTTGGTTTGAGCGAAGGTTAGAGGAGGTTACAGAGACTCCTGTCTGATCTCTGCCATCATGGCTCCACCCCCCTGATATATTGTTTTAATTTCTTTCCTAACAATTTTATTTTAAAATGTGCATCAATATTCATTAGAGGAATGTGTTTATAGTTTTCTTTCTCTGTTCTTCTTGATATAGATATAAGTATGATATTTGTGTCATAAAAAGAATTTACTAAGACTCCTTTTTTATTTTTCTAAATAGTTTGTATACTATCAAATTTAATCGTTCTTTGAATGGGTGGTAGTATTCACTTGTGAATCCTTCTGGCCCTGGGGATTTTATCTTAGAGAATTCAATTTCTCCCAGAACTCTTAATGAAAAGGAGTGAGAGAGTAATGATCATCAGGATAAATTGCCCTGAGGAACATTAAGACTCTTATGCTTAAGGCCTTTCTACTTATAGCTGACTTATTTAAAAAAAATATCTGTGGGTTTCGACAATGACAAAAAATAACATTTAGATAACATTTAAAAGTTTCCAGAGCACTTTTACACTTATGTTTTTTCCCAGTAATCCTGTAAAGTATACACTTTTGTCAATATTATGCTAATTTATATAACAGGCAACAAAGGCTGAGAAAAAGGTAAATGCCTTATTCTTAAGCATCAGAGTTGAGTGAAATCATGTCTTCCTTTATTACAAATCTGGCTTTCTTCCTTTATATCACATTCCTTTTCAGCTAGTTGACTCAGTGGATAGTATGTTGGACATGGAGTTGAGAAAACTAGAGTTCAAATCCAGCCCAGAATCTTACTGGGTAAGCCACTTAACCAACCTGACCTTCAGTATTTTTATCTATAAAATTAGGACAACAATAATACTTACTCCCCAAGATTGTTTTAAGGATCAAATGAGATATGATTGTAAAGTACTCCATGAAATAAAAGCCCTCCATCATCATCATCATTATCATCATCATCATCATCATCATCATCATCATTATTATTATTATAAAATTATATCTCTAACTACTTCAGTACAAAGGACAGTTTGAGGTAGTTTCCTAAGAAGTTTGAAAATGAGATTATTGTTTATCATAGGAAGTTATTCTATTTATATACCAAAGAATATTAAATCACTATGAATTATATGGAACCTCACCAATCACCACTCTTCAATTCAAAATATCTTTTTTTTCCTTCTAGTTACCATTCCTCTATATGGTTCTAAATACATTTTGACTATGTATTCATATTCAATTTGAATAAATTCTTAAAATGGCATTTTGTGACCTTTCACGTTTACTAAATTCAAGGTATTCTATATTCAGAATTGTATTCCTTTCTACTTGTCTTTTGGTTTTGCAGCTTTATTTATTTATTTATTAAAAAAGCAATTAAGGTCATTGAGCATAATGTTTTTATTCATAAGACCATGTAGCTGCTTTTCATACATTATTATATTCTTTCTTCCATATTTGAGTTCTATTTTATTTGATTTGAAAATTTCCTTTAGTCGGCTATAATTCTCCAAAGTTTGTATTTTTGAGGGATGATAGCATTTCCTTTTATTTTATGATTTTTTAAATCTCTTTTAATTTACTTTTAGGGAATATTTATTTTTACTTTTCTTTTATCAGACCAAAATTTAACACCATAATTTATGTGTGGTATGTGTTTATTACCTTTTTATTGTTTTCCCTCAAGGCTAAATTTGGAACATTGCCACTGCTTCCTGAGTTTCTTATTGAGATTTCTTTTTGCTAATAGTATTTCCAAAGTATTTCAATATTACATATACACTGAATATATATATTTATATATATATATATATATGGATACATATATATATATATATATTTTCAGTATTACTTTTTCTTCTGTAATTTCACAACAGTACAGATTTGGAATAAATAAGGGAAGGAACTTAAGACCATAAAATCTAACTTTACATAAAAAAAAGAGTCCTTTCTACAGTTTCTTTGGAAACTGGTCATTCAGCTTCTGTTTGGAGGCTTCCAATTAAAGGAAGCCCATGACTTCTTTTGTCAACTTATTCTGTTTTTATTTTAGTTATCTTAGGAAAAAAATTAGAGCAATGGGAAGAGAACTAGCTCTGGAGCCAAATAACATTATCAAATTCCACTTCGAATATATACCACCTCTGTTGTCTTAAGCAAGTGTTTCCACTTCCCTATTCCTCAGTTCTGTCATTTGTAAAATGAGGGGATTTTAAGTAAGGATAAAGGTATTTAAGACCCTTTAGGATCATAAATGCCTTTATCCTTACTTCCTCTACCAAAATTTGCCTCCATATAAGTTTGTCAGTGATCTTGTTAAGCTTCTTGATAAATGCAGATTCTTTAGCATGAAATAATCAAATTATTTGACAGAAGACAGGATATCTTTCTAAATCATTTCATTAGGCTAAACATTCTTAGTCTTCGCTTTTAAATTTATATGTGTGATTAATAAACATTTATTTTCTCTCTCTTCTTCCCCATTTCTAACTGAGAAAAAAGAAAAAAAATCCTAAGAAAATATAAATAATCATGTAAAACAAGTTCCTGCACTGACCATATCCAAAAATGCATTTCTTATTTTGAATCTTGATTTCCTCTCCTCCTAAATCATCACTGGCTCTCTGGAAAAACAGATGATCATTGAATTTGTCAGAATTCCTAATATAGCAAAGGTATTTGTCTTTATATTGTTGTTATTGTAGAGGTTATTTACCTGGTTCTCCTCTTATTACACTACATCAATTTAATATAGATCTCTCTTTTCTCTGAAAACATCAATTTGCTATTTCTTACATCTCAGAAATATTCTAATATATTCAGATACAATAGCATAAAAATAAAAATAAAAGGTCAACATTTCCTTAATTGATGGACACTTTCTTAGCTTTATTCACCACTAAAAAGAACTGATATTATTGTTTGTGCTTACAATATAGTTTCTTTAATTTTTTGTAGTCCTTTCAACTATTATAAGAAAATATCTCCTTTTTGAGCTTATGTAATAAATAACTGCTGCCAAAACATATTTATGATACAGAAATGATAGAGATAAAAACCTAGTTTTTATTATTATGTTCAACCATGGATTCAGGCCTCAGAGAAAACCTGAACAATCATTAAGATTCTACAAGATTTTTTATAGGAAAAATTATGTGTCAGAGAAATAGTCCTTTTACATATTGCAGTCTTATACATTCTTATTAGTACATAAAAGTTAAAGAAAGCATAGATTTATAATTGCACCTTTTCTTTTGATGTAATAAACATCCAAAAACTTAAACAGACATACATTCATAAATCTCCTAAGCAAATTAATCTTGTTGAACAAACTTGACAGTTAAGCTAAGTCAGGTTGCAAATTAAAGTACATTTATGTGGTTCACAAATAGGCTGATCAAGGGAAAAGATATATATGTCACCAAGGAATCTGGGAATCAGATTTATCCTCTGGCTTCTTAACTAAGGAATATTTAAGACCTTAAGTGAATTTTCACATCCCGTGAGATTGGTTTCAGTCAGCTCAGCATCCTTTCAATTAAAGAAAATGGCCTTGACCATCCTTTAATATTTTAATTCCATGAGTCAAGGTAAGGTCAGTAGTGACAGAAGATAGGTCTTTAGTCAGTCTAAAATTGCAAAAGAAATAGAAGGAAATAAAAGAAAAATCTGGTAACACAATCAATTCTATAACATTTTAAGGCCTTCTATTTTCAATGAAGAGGTTTAGCTTACCAATTTTCTTTCTCTATAAACAAATAAAAAGAACAAATATACATAATATAACTTGAACATGAATTATATTAGTGATAGTAGAAATCACTTTATCATCATATATTTGGACTTAAGATATTGTTTTGCATAATGTTTTTGTGTGTCGTTATAGCCCTGGTAATAAAACTTCCAAAATGGGAATCTGGACTCACAAGCAGAAAGGCAATTGGTATTTGCTATGTCCCTGAAATGGTGCTGAAAACTTCAGATACAAATAGAAATAAGAAAGACAGACAGATCTTACCTTCAAGAAGCTCATATGCTAACAAAAAAAGAGAAAACTTGAAAGGAGGGGGTAGATGAAATTCAGAGGAAGAGGTTAAATTATAGCAGAAAGGAAAATGAAAATATGACCAGCTTGGGATGATCCCCAAAATGGAGGATACAAAAGGACTTATCATTGGCAGAAAGGAACTGGCATGATAGAGGGATCCTCCAGAGTGAGAAACCCAAATTTTTGAGAAAAATTCCCAGGATGAAAAGTAAGTAAAGACATTGTGGTGAAATCTAAAAAGTCAAAAGCTCAAATGAATTTTGTGGTAAAAGAGTCTACTCATCCACTGTCTACTAGTCCCAGTTGCATACTCTCTGAAAGAATGTTTCTGCATGGAGTCCTACAGTAATATGATATATCATTTTAGATGAGAAATGGATAGATTTTAGAATCACACACACACACACATAACTGAAAGTGACTTAGAAGTCATTTAATCCAACCATTTCATTTTACAAATTAGAAAACTGACATCCATGAAGGTTGGGTGATTTGTTCAAAGTCATGTTATAGTACAGGGAAGAGCAGGATAACCCAGTTCTCAATCCAAGTCCAGCTCTTTTCATGGGTCCCTTTGGAATCCTTTTATCTGAAAATAGTACTTTTCTTGTGAAAAGACAGCATGGAGAACAAATTGAAGGTGAGCAAGTATATTAAGTTCCCTTTGGAATCCAAAATGAAAATGGAAATTGGAGGCATTTTGAATAACCTCCCTTTTTCCTCATTTGATGTCTATTGAGTCACACACACACACACAAATTAGTTCTTGAATCAAAGTAGGCTTTTTATTTGTTTGTTTTTTCCCCTCCATTCAAATAAGCTAAGAGCTTCTGTGATTCAATTATTAGGTTACAACCAATATCTGAATAGTATATAAAGTTACTCTTTCTTCTTGAAATTGTTGATTTGCAGCAAAAAACAAAAATCCAGAAGATAAAAAGCACATATTTAAGAGCTTTTGAGATTATTTAGGACAAGTTCATCAGAATGCAATTCAGAATGAGAGGCCTGTTTGCCTAAAAAGTGATCACTTTTCCAAGCTATTAAATTAGAGATTCTCAAACTCTTTGGTTTCAGAACCCCTTTACAAAATTAAAAAAAATCATTGAATATCCCAAAGAGTTTTGTTTATGTGGGTTATATCTATTGATTTTGACTATATTGGAAAATCTTTAAATTTTAGCATCTCTATGAAAATAGTTTTAACATCTTGAAAGAGTCTCAGGGGCCACCAGATGTCCCTGTACTATACTGAGAATGACGGAGCTAGATTATGGACAGATTGGTAAACTCTTTGTTTTGGTTTCCTTTTCTTTGTATATGATTTCTATCCAATTTCACAATTCACAAACTTTTAATTAATCTCTTATTATGTGTAGAACTCTGTGCTTGCTGTCAAAATGCATAAACATTTTAGAACATATAATTTTTTTCTTTTTTCCCTAATCATCTTTGGAAATAGATCTAGTAAGATTATTGCTGGGTCAAAGGGTATAAGCAATTTAATCATTCTTGAGGAATAATTTCAGATTGCTCTTCAGAATGGGTCAGGCCCTACCTCCCCTCCAATATTTGCTGCTTCCCTCTTCAATCCTGTTAGTCAATCTGATAGGTGTAAAAATGTTATCTCAAGGTTGTTTTAACTTACATTTCTTTAATCGAGATAATGATTTAGAGCATTTTTTTCATATGACTATAGATTGTTTTGATTTCTTCATTGGAAAACTGCTTGTTCATATACTTTGATTATTTGTTGTAGTCAATTTTAGAATGATTTGTATTCTTATACATTTGGCAAGGTTTTTATATATTTGAAATATGAGACCTTTATTTGAGAAAATGTCTATAAAATTTTCCCCTCTTTCTGATCTTTTCTACATTTATTTTATTTGTATAAAGCCTCTTAAGTTTAATATAAAATTATCCATTTTACATCTTACTGTATTCTCTATTGCTTTTTTAATTCATAAATTGTTCATCTGTCTATAAGTCTGATAAATAAATAATGTTCTTCTAATTTTCTTGTAATATTTTTATTTCTAAATAACCTTATTTTGGTAAATGGTGTAAGAGATTGGTCTATGAATAGTTTCTGCCGTACTGCTTTCTAGTTTTCCCAACAATGTTTTTTACCCAATAATGAATTTTTATCCCAAAACTTTGTCTTTACATTTGTCAAATACAAGTTTATTATATTTATTTGCTACTGTAAATTGCATGTCTATTCTGTTTCATTGATCCACTTTTCTATTTCTTAGTACCCAATAGTTTTGGTAATTATTATTTTTTAATATAGTTTAAGATCTGTTTCTACTAAATCTTCTTTCTTTATATTTTCTCATTAGTTTATTTAATATTCTTGAGTTTTTGTTCTTTCAAATGAATTTTGTTATTATTTTTTCTAGTTCAATAAATTTTTTGGCAATTAATTAGGATGGCATTGACTATATAAATTAATTTAGGTAGACTTTTCATATTTATTATATTGGCCCTGCCTACCCCTGAACAATTAATATTCCTTCAATTATTTAAATCTGATTTTATTTGTATAAAATTTTATATATAAAATTTTATTTATATATCTTGGTTTTGTTTTGGCAGATACATTACCAAGTATTTCACACTGTCTAAAGTTATTTTAGGTGGTGCATTATTTGTTATCTCTTCTTTCAAAGTTTTCTTTGTGATATATATGAATATTGATGATCTATGTGACTTTATATCCTACTGCTTTGCTAAAATTATTAATTATTTCAACTAAGTTTTTAGTTAAGTTTTTGAGACTTTCAAAAAATCATATTGCATTCAAAAAAAGATAATTTGAGGGAGAATTCTGGAAAGACAACAGAGTAGGTTGGTAAATTTTAAGCTCTCTCTATTTCCCTCACAAATAAAACTTGGGAAAAATCAAGAAGACTTGGGGTAGGACAGGGGTCCTCCAAATACAAACCAAGAAGATTTGAAGAAAGACCTGGGGCCAGGATTAACCTATGTACAGTACAAACATTTCAGGGTTAGCTCCTCAGAAACACCAAAGGGGAATCCCTGGGATTGACTGGATAAGCCTCAGCTGGAACAACAGAGGCTTTCACCTCTCAGACTGCTTGTGTAGTCAATGTCCTCAGCTAATTAGGAAAGCCAGGTCCATCTATGCTGCAGAGACAGAGCCCTGGATAAGAAGGAACCAGCACCCAATGAGTGCAGTAGCAACAGGGCAGGGATCCTGCTGGCTGCAGGCACTTGCTAGAGGGTGGAGCTCCTGGTCCAGGGGTTCCTGGTCAGAGTGGAGAGCTGAAGGGAAGCTTCAGACACCATTGGCCCACCCCACAATTAAAGTTGCGTACACTAATGTCTCTTATAAAAAAGAAAGAACATATTATGGGAACAGAGAAGACTGCAGTTCATCTTCAGAGGAGTACACTGAAGTAAAAAACAAAAACAAAAAAAAAAAAAAAAAAAAAAACTTCCATCCCAAAGAGTAATGGGAAATTGCTCCTGGTCTAGAGAGAATTTATCAAAGAACTCAGAAAAGAATTTAGAAGTCAAATGAGAGATTTGAGGAAAAACTAAAGAAAAAAAAGGAAAAATAAAAACCATCCAAGAAAAACAAGATTATGAAAAAAAAAGGTAACCAATTAGAAAAGGAGATACAGAATCTCAAACTTCAAAATAACTCTGAAAATTAGAATTGGAGAAAATCAACTTAAAAACTATTAGAAACAATTCAGAACTTTAGCACAGTTGCAGGATACAAAGTAAATTCACATAAATCATCAGCATTTTTACACATTACCAATGAAATCTAGCAGAAGAAATACAAAGAGAAATTCCATTTAAAATAACTCTAGATAATTTAAGAATTTGGGAGTCTACCTGCCAAGGCCAAGTCAAAACTATACGAACACAATGACAAAACACTTTCCACGTAAATAAAATCAGGTCTAATCTCTTGGAAAATATCAAGTGCTCATGGGTAGCCCAAGCTGATATAATAAAAATGAAATGCTACCTAAATTAATTTACTTATTCACTGTCATATCAGTTTCCCAAGAAATTACTTCATAGAGCTAGAAAAAATAATCTCAGAGTTGTCTTAATTTGCATTTCTCTGATCAATAGTGACTTGGAGCACCTTTTCATGTGACTGGAAATAGTTTCAATTTCTTCGTCTGAAAATTGTCTGTTCATATCTTTTAACCATTTATCAATTGGAGAATGGGTTGAATTCTTATATATTTGAGTCAATTCTCTATATATTTTAGAAATGAGGCCTTTATCAGAACCTTTGGATGTAAAAATATTTTCCCAGTTTACTGCTACCCTTCTAATCTTGTCTGCATTCATTTTGTTTGTACAAAAACTTTTCAATTTGATATAGTCAAACTTATCTATTTTGTGATTAATGATGACCTCTAGTTCTGCTAGAAAAAATAATAACATAGTTCATCTGGAAAAAAAGATCAAGAATTTCAAAGAAATTAATGAAAAAAAAAGCAAATGAAGGTGGCCTACCTGTACCAGACCTAAAGCTATATTATAAAGCAGCAGTTATCAGAACCATTTGGTACTGGCTAAGAAATAGAGTAGTCAACAAGTGGAATAGGTTAAGTTCATAGGACAAATTAATCAATGACTATAGTAATCTGGTGTTTGACAAATCCAAAGACCCTACCTTTTGGAATAAGAACTCACTATTTGACAAAAACTATTGGGAAAATTGAAAATTAGTATGGCAGAAACTAGGTATTGATCCACACCTAATACCCTAGACCAAAATAAAGTCAAAAAGTGTTCATGATTTAGACATAAAGAATGATATTATAAGCAAATTAGAAGAACAAAGGATACTTTACCTATCAGATCTGTGAAGAAGAAAGGAATTTGTGGCCAAAGAAGAACTTCAGTACATTATTGAATGCAAAATGGATACTTATGATTATATTAAGTTAAAAAGTTTTTGTACAAACAAAACCAATGCAGACAAAATTAGAAGGGAAGCAATAAACTGGGAATTTTTTTTGCATTCAAGAATTTTGATAAAGGCCTCATTTCTAAAATATATAGAGAATTGACTCAAATTTATAAGAATTCAAGCCATTCTCCAATTGACAAATAATCAAAGGATATGAACAGGCAATATTCAGATGAAGAAATTAAAACCAGTTCTAGTCATGTGGAAAGATACTCTAAATCATTATGGATCAGAGAAATGCAAATTAAGACAACTCTAAGGTACTGCTACACACCTCTCAGATTGACTAAAATTACAGGAAAAGATAATGACGAATGTTGGAGGGGATGGGGAAAAATTGGGACACTAATACATTGTTGGTGGAGTTGTGAACTGATTCAACCATTCTGGAGAGCAATTTGGATTCAGCAGCATTTCTACTGTACTTGTATTCTAAGGAGATCATAAGGGAGGAAAAGGGACCCATATGTGCAAAAATGTTTGTGGCAGCTCTTTTTGTAATAGCAAGAAATTGGAAACCGAGTTGGTGCCCATCAATTGGAGAATGGCTGAATAAATTATGGTATATGAATGTTATGGTATACTGTTGTTCTAAATGAAATGATCAGCAGGCTGATTTCAGAGAGGCCTGGAAATACTTATATAAACTGATGCTAAATGAAGTGAGCAGAACTGGGATATCATTGTGCATGGTAACAGCAAGATCATGTGATAATCAATTCTGATAGATATGGCTCTCATCAACAATGAGATGATTCAGATCAATTCCAATTGTTTTGTGATGAAAAAAGTCATCTGGATCCAAAGAGAGAACACTGAGAACTGAATGTGTACCACAGCATAGTATTGCCACTCTTTTTGTTGTTGTTTGCATTTTGCTTTCTTTCTCATTTTTTTTCCTTTTTGATCTAATTTTTCTTGTGCAGCATAATATTGTGGAAATATGTATAGAGGAATTGTACATGTATAACATATATTAGATCACTTGCTGACTGGGGGAAAGGGTGGAGGGAAGGGAGGGGAAAAATTAGAACACAGGGTTTTGTAGAGGTGAATGTCAAAAATTATTCATGTATATATTTTGAAGATAAAAAAGTTATGATTTTAAAAAAAAGAAAATTAGAATTAGGCAAGGAAAAGCCAGTGAATCTATGAGAGACCAAGAAACAACAAAATAGATTATAAATAATTAAAAAATGGAACAGAATGTGAAATTTCTTATAAGAAAAATGATAGATTTGGAGAACAGATCAAGAAGGAAAAATATAAAAATAATTGACCTGCCTGAAAGTTTTGGCCAAAAAAAAGACCTTGACATAGTAATGCAAGAAATAATCCAAGAAAATTGTTCTGGAGTGATAGAACGTGAAGGAAAAGTAGAAACAGAAGAAAACCCCCATCAATCACCACCTCAATGAGATACTTTCTGAAAAATACACAGAAAATTATTGCCAAATTTTTAAATCCCCAGATCAAAGAGAACATTTTGCAAGAAAGAAGAAAAAAACAATTCAAGCAAACTGGATCTACAATTAGAATTCTACAGGAGTTATCAAGAGCCACAATAAAAGATCATAGGTCCTGGAATCATATCTACCAATTATCAAAAGAATTAGGCCTTTGGCCAAAAATATCATATTGAAGGAACTTGCAGATTTTCAGGACTTTCTATAAACCCTGTCTTAATAGAAAAATTAACATATAAGGGCCGATTCTAAAGAGCAATTTCAAGGAATGGCCCATGGACAAATTATTTATGTTTTGTTTTGTTGTTTTTTTTACATAGGAAATTTATTGCATATGTTTAAGATTGACATAAACGATACAACTGCTTAAAAGAAAGACTTGGACAGAGTTAAGGTAAAATATTAATTTTGTCACACAAATAAAGTGTAGAGGAAGAATACACACAGAGGCATTAGAGAGGGGAGGAGGCCTTGTAGTTCTGAAAATTTACTCATATAAGGAATAGGTTAAATAGGCAACCCCACATATATATACCATGAAGAGTATATCACACTCCAAAATCCATAAAGAAATAAGGCGGGGAGGGAATGGACACAAAGGATGAGGGAAGAAAACAAGGGAGGGATTCATGAGTGGAGGGAGGTTAAGTAATATCAAGGCAAGTTAGCAGTAGAATTAAAGCAAAAAGTTAGCAAGGATAGGCAAGGTATGTATGTGTCTATATGTGGGGGCATGTGTGTATATGTATGAGTATGTATATATCTACATAAGCATATATAAATATATCCTTTCTTAACTATAGCTTGCTTGGGATTGAAAAAGGAAAAAAAATAAGATAAAAAAAGCAGAGAACAGAACTATTTACAAGGAAGTAAAGAAAAGGTAGACACTAATGAATATAATTTCTTCTACTAATATTTATGCTTTTTTAAACTGGTATTTGTTGTTATTTATTCTGAATCCTTCCTGATGTTCTGTTGGATACATGACAATATTCTCTTTTGTTTTGTTTTGTTTTGTATTCCTTTTCTGTTTTTCCTTTTTAAAAAAATTCTGTTTCTCTAAAATAAATCTGGAGAAAAATAGTTTTATTATTTCATTTCCTGTTATGATTCCATTTTTCTTCTCTTATTGCTACTACTAGGATTTCCAATACAATTATATTGGTAACTGTGGGCATATGTGTTTCACACCTGATCTTCTGGAAGATTTTCTAATTTATTCCAATTACAAATAATGATTGTTGATCATTTAATCAATTTAAGGAAAAATCCATTTATACCAATACTTTCAAGTATTTTTAATGACAATAAGTATTGAACTTTGTCAAAAGCTTTTTCTGCATCTTTTGAAATAATAATTTTAAACTTTTAATATCTATACAATCAATTATGTTAATTGTTTTCCTTTTGTTAAACCTTATGTTCTTGCATTACCAGCATAAATTTCACTTGATTATAATGTACAATATTTGTAACATACTGCTTTAATATTTTATTTAGCATTTTACTTAGTTATTTAGAATCCATATTAATTAATAGAATTAGACGATAATTTTCTTTCTCTGTTTTTACTCTTCTTGGTTTAAGTATTATGATATGTTTATTTCATAAAAGAAATTTGGTAGGATCACTTCTTTTCTTATTACTCTAAATAATTTATTTAATATTGGAATTAGTTGATTTTCAAATATTTGATAGAATTCATTTGTAAACCTGGTCCTAGTGCAATTTTCTTATGACTGCTTCTTTATAATATAGTTTGAAGTCTGGAAGTATCCTTTCTCCTTTTCCCCTATCACTTCACATTTACAGGGGAACATCGGGGGAAACCTGGTATTCTATTCTTTTTTTTTCAAATGGACATTTAATCAAGTTCTATAAAGTATGGAATTGAATGACTCAATGAGACATCAAGAATCAGTCAAACAAAACAAAAAAAAAAAAGAAAAGAAAAAATAGAAGAAAATGTAAAATTCCTCATTGGAAAAACAACTGATTTGGAAAATAGATCCAGGAGAGACAATCTAAGAATTATTGGACTACCTGAAAATATTGATGAAAAAAAAAAAAAAGCCTGGGCAACATCTTTCAAGAAATCATCCAGGAAAACTACCTTGATATTTTAGAACCAGAGTGTAAAATAGCCATTGAAAGAATCCACTGATCACCTCCTGAAAGAGATCTCAAAATGAAAACTCCAAGGAACATTGTAGTTAAATTCCAGAATTATGCAATCAAGAAGATAATATTGCAACTCTACAGAAAGAAATAATTCAAATATGGGGAAGCCACAATCAGGATTCAGTGAAATAGGACATTTTCAATTATTTTTGATAAAAAGACCAGAGCTGAACAGAAAATCTGCTCTTCAAATACAGAACTCAAGAGAAGCATAAGAAGGTAAAAAGGGGGAAAACTCCATTTTTAAAAGTTAAAATGTTTATATTCCTACATGGGAAGATGATATGTGTAATTTTTGAGAATTGTATCTTTGTTAGGGATATACTTTCAGTGGATAGGATGATATATCATCATACATATTATGATGATATAAAAAAAAACCTCAAATGGAAAAGGGACTGTACTGCAAGAAGAGCAAAGGGGAGATAAAATGGGGGTAAATAACAGTACATAAAGGACCTGTTACAATTGAGGGAAAGAAGGGAGAGGCATGAGCATTGTTTGAACCTTAATCGCATCTGATTTGTCTCAAAGAGGGAATATCATACATATTTAGTTTGATAAAGAAACTTGTCTTACCCTATAGGGAAGCAGGAAAGGGGTAGGATAATAGAAAGAGAACAGAAGAAGGGAAAGAGAAAAGAAAGAGAGAGAGCCTGAAAAAAAGGGAGAGCAGATTTCAAGAGGTAGTGATCAGAAGAAAAACACTGATGAGGAAGGAAAGAGGGAAAAGAAAGAGAAAAGTATAACTTGAGGAAAATAGGATGATGGGAAATACAGAGTTAGTAGTTTTAACAGTGAATGTGAATAGAATGAACTCTCTGATAGTAGACTGGATTAAAAGTCAGAACCTTACAATATGCCATTTACAAGAAACACATTTCAAGCAGAGACATCTATTATGCTTCAGCTGAAGTAAAAAAAAAAAAGCAGGAGTAATGATTTTGATCTCAGATCAAGCAAAAGCAAAAATAGATCTAATTAAAAGAGATAAAGAAGAAAATTACATCTTTGCTAAAGGGTACCACAGATAATGAAATAATATCATTACTAAACATATATGCACTAAGTAGTATAACATCCAAATTCCTAGAGAAGAAGAGAATTGCAAGAAGAAGTAGACAGCAAAACTATACTAGTGGGGAATATCAATTTTACTCTATCACAATTAGACAAATTAAATCACAAAATAAATAAGAAATAAGTTAAGGAAGTAAATAGAATTTTAGAAAAGTTAGGTATGATAGACCTTTGGTATCCCAGTAGTAATGGAACACACACACAAATTTACCCTGCATTAGGGCATAAAACCCTCAAAATCAAATGCAGAATGGCAGAAATAGTAAATGCTTCTTTTTCAGATCATGATACAATGAAAATTACATGCAATAAAAGGCCAAGGGAAAATAGAGCAAAAGTTAATTGGAAACTAAATAATCTATTCCTAAAGAATGAATGGGTAAAACAACAAATCATAGAAACTATTGATAACTTTATCCAAGAGAATGACAATAGTGAGACAACATACCAAATTTTATGGAATGCAGCCTAAACAGTTCTTAGGAAAAATATTATTTCTCTAGATGCTTATTTGAATAAAATAGAGAAGATCATTGAATTGGCTATGCAACTAAAAAAAAACTAGAAAAAAATAAAATTACCCCTCCCAATTAAATACCAAATTTGAAATTCTGAAATTAAAAGATTTAAGTTCTTTGTCTCCACAAAAAATGCTATTATAAATACTTTTGTAAATATAGATAGATCCTTTCCCTTTTAATTTGATCTCATTGAGGAATTTTTTCCAAGTTAACTACCATATTGTGAACAGATAAGTATAGTCTTATCTCATTTTTACCTATTTTCATATCTTTATCTTCTTTCCTTATTGGTGTTGCTAGCATTTCTAGAGCTAAATAAAATAATAATGGGGAGAATAAGAATCTGTGTTTTACTCCTATATTTTGAGGAAGGAAAGAGTCTAGCATTCTCACTGCATATAATACTTTATTTTTATTAGAGTTAGATCCTTTATTTCATATTGCTTAAAAAGGCCCTTGCATTTCTAAACTTTGTACTGTGTTTGTGGGTATATGTGTGTTTTACCATATATGAATATTGTGCCTCTGAGATTTACTACCTAAAAGGGCTTTAGGCAAGTCATTTCTCTTTTCTGGGCCTCAATTTGCTTATCTGGAAAATGAGAACATTAAGCAGGTGACCTGAAATGCCTCTCTAAATTCTACTTTCCTTTCAAGGCAAATTCTAGACTTCTAAACTATTGAAGTACCTCATTCAGTGGCCACCTGAGTGTTCCTGTTGTGAGGTGTAATAATTGGAGGTTCTTGAAACAAGATATATTTATTTCATTGCTTCCAGCCATAAGGAGAAGATCAGTATCTGTTGATGTCATCTTCCATGACACTATTAGGTCAGACAAATGGAACTGCTTTTAGAAAGTACATATGAAGATCCTAGTAGGAGTCTTCTCCTTTCCTTTGCTGGATCCTCTTTTGAATCACACCATCTAACCATATAATATTATTAGCTATTCTTCAAAAGTCTGTTGTTTTCCTGTGAATACAATAGGACCAAGAGTCTATATCCCCATTCCCAAAGCTTTTCAGAGTTCCATTACCGTTTTTCCCCCAAGATTGTATTATATAAGATATTTATATCTTTTGTTAGTTTGGGAATTTTATATTTTTAAAAATATTCCCTTCCTGTATTTGAGTTTTCAGTTTGTTAGTATATGTTTATTTATTTAGAGATGGCCAATGACTTTTATTCTCCTTTAGAAAAATAGCATTTTTCCAAATACATGCAAAAGTAATTTTCAACATTGACCTTTGCAAAACCTTGTGTTCCAAAGTATTATATGCAAATTTTATTCTTTTCCCCCTTCTTCCTCCCCAGGGCACCAAACAATCTGATATAAATTAAACATATTCAGTTCTCTTAAGCATGTTTCCATATTCATCATCCTGCATAAAAAAATCTGATCAAAAGTGAAAAAACATGAGAAAGAAAGAAAAAAAAACAAGTAAGCAAACAAACAATAGTAACAAAAAGGTGAAAATGCCATGCTTTGCTCCACATTCAGTCCTCATAGTTCTCTCTCTGAATGAAGATGGCTCTTTCCATTACAGGTATTGCCTTAAATTAAGGCAAAATCAATTGAAAAGAGCCAGACCAATTACAATTGATTGTCACATAATCTTTCTGTTTCTGTGTACAATGTTTTCTAGGTTTTGCTCTCCAACATTTTCTGAAATCAACTTGATCATCATTTCTTATAAAACAATAATATTCTATAACATTCATATGCCATAACTTATTCATCCATTCCCCAACTGGTGGTCATCCATTTTTTTCCAGTTCCTGCCACCACAAAAAGGATTGCTATAAACAATTATGCTTATGTAGAACCTTTTCCCTCTTTTATGAAATATATTTATTTCACACATATATTTATGTTTAATAGATTCTGTTTATCCTTTTTTATTTCTTCGAGCATTGTTGTGATTTCATCTTTTGATTTGATTTTTGTTTAGATTTTTTTTTAAATCAGATTATCTAAATACTTACCAGATTTTGTTTTATTTATAATTTTCATATTTTTTTTTCTCCTTTGGTTTTGTTGTGCTACAGTTCCATGTTTCAGTTTCCCTTAATTGTTCTGCCTTAGTAGCAACCCCTCCCCACTTCCTGACCATCAGAAATAATTGGGGCTAGCACTCCAAAGGAGTCATAAAACCTCCAGATGGTCCATATCGACATACCCCTTATCTTTTGGCTTCAGACTTACTGTCTTCTAGTTCCTTCCCAAGCTTCCTTTACTCCCTACCTGTCAGAATTGAATTGATAGTTTTTCCTCCCCCTCATCCCCCCCCCAGTGCTCACCTTTTCCTTCTGCTCCTTCTGCCTTGTGACCTCTTTGTTCCCGGGAATCCTATAAGAATCCTTTGACCACACTTACTATTTGCTGGACCTGCTTGAGATCCAGTAGCCAGCATGTCTGTCAGTCTAAACTCTCAATGGACTTTGTGCTTCGAGACAAGAGTCCCAGCAGTGCCGATCCATAGCTATGGATTCTGAACTCTCAATTAACATCAATAAAGTATTATCTAATCTCCAATGTGTGATACTGCCTCAGTTTCTCCCTGACCATTACATTTGGAGGCCCCAGCGAGATATGAGATCTGGGACCAGTACTGCACGTAGGAAACTAGCAGGTCTCCTCCTGGAGCCTTCTGGTGGCTGGATTTGGGCTCTTTGTTTAGGGAAGGCCAGCCCTCTGGCTTGTTCCAGAGTCCCACAAGGAGAGCAGTTTCAGCTGCAGCAAGAGCTCAGGGAGGACACCTCCATTTGGCCATAAGAGAGTCTCTTTGAAACTCCTGCAGTGTAAGTTTTGTCTGTCTGTCTGCGTGTCAACACACTGGTGGTTCCCCAGAATAAATATGAAGGAACAGGATTGGTGTTGACAAGCCAGTAACTAGTCCTGTCTTTCATCTAGTCTGGGAGGTGCCAAGGGGATGCCTTGTGGCACCATCTGGTTCTGAGTGCTCTTTAGGTACAATTCTGAGTGCCGTTAGGACACTATCTGGGTTTCTGTGTCTTAGGACACAATTCTGGATGCTTTTAGAGCATCATCTGGTCCTGGGCACCTGTTGGCATCAGTTTGGGTGTCTTAGAACACAAATCTGAGTTCTGGGCATTCTCTGTGAAGGCAGAGAGCACCATCTGAAGTCCAAGAAGCCTCTTTGAAAGATTTGAATATCTAAGAGTGTGAGGTTGTTAACTTAAAGCCTCCCTAAAGCCATTCCTGAGAAAAGCAGCAGTTTGCCTTTTGCTTCTCTGTGTCTGTGTGAGTCAGTGTTTGAGATTTGTCTGTCTGTTTGGTTGTTCTAAACTCCCCTCTCCTCTCATGGCATTACTGAGAAAAGCAGGAGTTCACCTTTCACTTTTAAGTGTCTGTAGTCAGCATTTGTGGCTTGTCTATCTGTTGATTTAAGGAACTTTGTTAAGTTTTAAGAACAATGAGAAATGTGGCAATTGGTCATTTCAATGTTAAAAGAAAAATGCTTGTGGGTTTTAAAATTTCTTATTGGAGTTGTGTTTGCATTAATTTGAAAGTAACAGGAATAGAAAAGTTTGGCTATCTTTAAAATGCTGGCAGAGAAGTCCCCCAAAGCCTGCTAGAAGAAA
>JAJPUD010012123.1:0-10413 GCA_023553655.1 Myrmecobius fasciatus
TACCTACTCTGATTCCTTTTATCTCTTTTTCTTCTCTTATTGCTAAAGCTAACATTTCTAATACAATATTAAATAGTAATGGTGACAGTGGGCAGCCTTGTTTCACTCCTGATCTTATTGGGAATGGTTCTAGTTCGACTCCATTACATATGATGCTTGCTGAAGGTTTTAAGTAGATACTACTAATCATTTTAAGGAAAAGCCCATTTATTCCTATACTCAAATGAGATAATTATTGCAAAGCACTTAGCATAGCATCTGTCACATATTAATTGCTATTATTATTGTTATTAATTTTTTTCATACTACTCCTACATATAACATGTTCTTTACAGAAAATACTAAAAAAGATAAAGACATTTTCCAGGAGCTTTAAGTGATATGACTGTATTTGAATTTATAGATAATACTGTTGATGATGATTAGAATTCCTGTGTATTGAATGAGAATGTCTGCAAATGAATAAGGATAAAGTCTGAAAATATCCCAATAAGAAATCATAGAAATAGCTTCAAAAGGAAAATAGAGCATATTAGAAGTAATGACACTGGGAATATATATCATTTTTGTCTTATCAATATTTCCTATCAAAAATAAAAAAATGAAAAAGCAGTTTTCAGGTCTAGCAAATCAAGGATGATATTCATTGTATAAATAATACTATGAATATTTGTGACAGTACAGATAGGACATGAATTGGCTCCAGAGTTGAAAAAGAGGAGTAACATGAGTTAGAATGGCTTTTGGGAATTTAAGTTCTTTAATAATACTAAATACCTTATGAAAGAATTTAATTTCTAATACCAGCATTCTAGTTAGATATGGAATATAAAAATCTATGAAAAATTAGAAATGATGATCACATATAAGGGGGAGGAAGAGGAGGAAAACAAAGAAGTGGGATAGAGATAGGGGAGAGGGAGAAAAGAGGAAGGAGGAAAACAGGGAGGGGAGGAACAGAAAGAGGAGAACAGCAATAAGAAAAGAATGAAGAAGAAGAACCAGAAAGAAGAGTAAGAGGTAAAAGAAAAGAAGTGGATCAGCAAGAAGAGAATTTCCACTTATGCTAAAATTTCACTTGCAATATACACATACATAAGTATATGTCTATGTATGTGTGTGTGTATATATATATATATATATATATATATAGAGAGAGAGAGAGAGAGAGAGAGAGAGAGAGAGAATAGAGACTAAATGTTTTGAGTGTTAGTAAAAAGGTTGATTTGATAAAGATAATATTTATAAATAACTTGGTGTTCTCTAGGCAAGATTCATTGAATGTAAGATTATCAAGGAGAAGGCTGGGTCTTAATGGTATCCTGCAACTAAATGTCAATGAGAAGAACAATTTTAAAACAATTAACATCTATGCAGGACTAATTTCATCATAAATAAGACAATAACAAATTTTTGAAAAGTATATTAATGAAAACTAAAAAATCTTAATGAAACATAGAACTAAGAGAGCTACAAGAATTTTAATATTTCCTTGGTGAAAAATAATTTGACTAAAAATCTCAAAATACATATTACTATAAACTGAAAGCTCTCCAGAAATACATTTCAAACAGACACTTCACTGAGCAGAAAGACATTCACTAAAATAGTATACCTATAGAATAACTGAGGTCCAAGAGTGGAATCATAAACACTTCTTTTGATTGCAAAACCTTGAACTGTGCCACTGAACTAAATCATGTAGATTTATTTATAGAAATAGAGAGATTGTTGTACCAAAGATACTTTCAGTAAGCCTACAAAAAATGAATTGTCAACACAGTGTTTTTATTCATATAAAAAGGAATAACTCTATTCATCTGTGCAATATTCTGCACAATGTTTAAGAGTAATAGTAGAAGATCAAGGTGTTCCAAAAAAATTTCTATCTGAATTTCATCAAAAAATATGAAACAACAACCATAATGACAATAATAGTAATATCAATGATGATAATGATAACAGTGAGTCAAAAAAATAGATAATTCATGTGTTGGAACCTGAATTAAGAATCAAATACAAACAGCAGAATAAAATTGATATATATGTATATATTAACTTTCTCTGGACAAAGCACTCTGAATAAAATTATCAAGTTATCCCCTATAGTAACGGTTGGACCTATCAAGAAATCTGTTGTTCATCTTTTGTTCTAGAAAAGGACCAATGACATCAGCAGGCTGGCTTCAATTGCAAGTGAATTGGACTTAAATGAGGTAGGACTGTGTAAAGTTACCAGCCTCATCCTTCTTCTTCAGTAGAATCCAGTGGTAAACCATGAGTCAGGATGAATGGTGATGGCCCCAGTCAAGAAATTTACTGGTTTTCTGAAATAGAAATTCAATGGGAAAAAATATTCTCAGAGAACTTAATACCTTTATAAGAATTATCTTAAAGAGAATTTTAGAATAATAAAAGGTCATCAGTTTACAAAATGCCAATAAAAATATAGACAGTTCTAAAAAAACCTGGGCCCAACATTACAAAGAAGCTATACCAAGGCAAACTCATTTCTCATTAAAAAGAAGGAAGATGATAGTTGTTCTCAGATTATTTCCCAGAAATATTTCCAGAACAGGCACTTCATAAAGGAATAGAAATGGCCAATAATAGTTACATAGATAAGCACATGGTAGACTTATTCAATTAATTGATATTGATTACTAAGAGAGGTAGTCTTTGAAATCATTACTATTCAAGAATGGTGACAGAATATATATCTAAAATAATAATATTCCCTTCAAAAGAACAGGTTAGGAAGATAGTGAAGCAATGCACTAATTGTGCACCTTTTCTCCCTCTCCCTAGTGGAGAAATCAGAAACCCAAAGGGAGATGCTCCTAATGATATTTGGCAAATGGATGTTACTCACTACAATCTATTTGGAAGTAGTAAATATATTCATTTATGTGTAGACACTTTTTCTGGATTCCAGTTAGCTTAGGCTTGGGCTGGAGAATCTTTTAAGCATGTCACTAATTACCTGATGTATTGCTTTGCAAATCATGGTGTACCCAGAATATTGAAAACAGATAATGGTCCTGCCTATGCTTTAAAATCTTTTTAACAATTCTTTTTGGAATATCAAATTAGACATACAACTGGAATTCCCCACAATCCAGCAGTACAGGCCATTGTTGGACAAAATTACAGAACTTTTAAGGCCTATCTTGAAGAACAAAAAGGGGAATCCATGCATCAATTCGTAACAAATTGAAAACAGCAGTCTATGTTATAAATTATCTAAAATTTGATGACAAAGGGCTGTCTCCAGTCTTGAAATATAAACTACAAAATCCAAAAGTTAGAATTAAAGATAAAAGAAAACTCCACTGCCAGTACAAGGGTTATATGGAGAGACCATGAAAAGCAATGGCACAGACCACATACAATTCTAGCCTGGGGAAAAGGGTCTGTTTGTATTTCCACAGATGAAGGAGGGTGGATTTGAATGGGACTTGAACCACAAACAATCAATGACTGTTAACAAGACATTTAATTTTATAGCACTGACCAAGGGATTTTCATTATGCATTCAAAAGTTAGTGAGGGGAATCTAGACAGGAGACACCTGGCATTACTATAGGAATGGCATTAATTTGGTGGATTGTTGCGCTTCACTTAGGGATGGTGTCAATATCTGGGGGACACATACATAAGAGCAAAAAGCTTTTCATTGACAATAGATGGTATCAATTATACACGTGGAGATTAGAAGGGCAAGATATTTCTCTTAGCAAAGTTAATAATTGGTTGAGTAACAGACTTGGTAATCTCTGTAATGGCATCCTTCCCCACAATGTATCAATGTTGTACCATTATCCAGGTTTTGTACCCCTTAAGGAGTGTACCACACATCAGAGTGTGCAAACCACTCTAAGGCAGGAGAAATATACCGAGTTCTTGGTTTCTTGTCACAACACCACCATGTACAGGCCAGATCGAAGGGCAACAGCATATGCAAGACTAAATTACCTTCATAACACTGGGATGGAGATAAAAGGAATAGGGAAGGCAGTTGCTGCTATGGGAGGGATGTGAGCACAAGGAATGCCAGAATGGGTTGGATCTGACCCTCGAAATAATATTACAAGCAAGATCACACTGACTGCCAGAGTGTGCCTGGGGAAAGGCTATGCATTTCTGATAGATCCATAAAATGCACCCAAACTTGCCACCTATAGAGAAGGAATTTTTAATTTGCCTTGTCTCAGGTTTCAGGTAAAAACTTATATTGGATGAAAATTTGAGGGAAGAATGTTCATAGTCACCCGTCCAAATTACGCTTTTACTGTTGTAAGAGCAAACTCCTGTTATCGCACCCTTATTGACAATATTTGTGAGGCCTTACAAGAAAAATTGTATGAATTGGGTACTAGGACTAAGAGATGTGTATCGTGTTATACTGGGAATAACTTTATTAGTTGAGGCTATTGTAGCCTCCACAGCATCGGCTTTATCTATATCTAACACTCAGAATTAGATAATAGAAACCCAAGACTTACAGAATTTAATGAAAAATGTGTCAGCCGCTTTTAGAAAACAATTAAAGGTACATGAGGAGTTTTATGAAGCTATACTCAAATTACAACGTGCAGTACAGTTTTTAGGCCAAGAAGTAGAATATTTAGAGCTGCAACAAAAATTACAATGTGACTATAGATATAATCAGTACTGCTTGACAAATGCCGTCTATAATGAGACGCAGCTCCAATGGGAAGTAATCAGAGCCCAATTACATGGATTGAAGTTGGAAAATATTTCTTATGAGTTGAACATATTGGCTCAAATAGTATATAGTATAGATCAAGCTGCAGACAAAAGAATTGGGCCCAATGATGTTGCAGATAAAATTATATCAAACAATCTGGTATTAGTCTAGGCATGAATATATTAATCATTATATTAGTAGTTTGTATACTACCCTTAGGTTTCAATCCCATCTTCACCTCCATTTGGTATGCTATAAACACCCAAAAAATTCCAACTTGTGGAAATGTTGCATAAAAACAAAAAAGGGGGAAATGTAGTGGGAGGACCTGCCAACCCCCTGCCAGACTTGGACATTGTGCTAGATGTGACTTGGGTAAACTGAGGGAAATTTGTGCATGGGTGAACAAAATGGCACCTAGGGTGGAAGGAGGTTCTACCCAAGCAAGGTGCCAGCTCTGGGGCTCCCTCCCAGTGGCATTGTGGCAAGTTCCAGCAGCAAGGGGAGGTGTTCCCTATCCGGAGGGAAGAACAATACCCATATATTAGGAAAGGAAGGCACACATCATACTTATGTGAAGCTTCCTGTTATAGAGAAGGATCTTCTTTTTAGGGAGTAGTTAGTTACTATAGCTAGAGAAGGCTTGCATTATCTTAAAGGAGCAGAAGGAATGTACCAAGGTGATAAACGGAGTCTTTCACCATCTTGGCCCTCACCCCCAATACTCACAGGGTTCGCCATTTCAGGTGATGGGGCTTTGCTCGTCATATAGACTTGGGTCACTCAGGAGTTTGGACTGAGACAGGGAACAAAAAGGCAAGATGTAGATGTCATAAAAGAAACTGGAAAGCAAGGTAATTTCAGTTTTGTGAACGTTTCTCTACCTATGATCTCCCTCAGGCGAAAGTAACAAATTAACTTTTGCTAAGGATAAGCTGATACATATTTGCCCTAAAGGCCAAGAGCATAGCGTTTCAGGGAAAAGTCTGTAGACCTAAAATTTCTTGCTCATTTAAGGGTTGATAAAGTGTGATCTTCTATTCTCCAAGGGGCTGTTTAAGACATTTACTTGGCTTTTGTATGATTGTACTCTTATGCACTTCTATTTATATATAAATTATTATTATTATTATTATTTATTTTTTGCTGAAGCAATTGAGGTTAAGTGACTTGCCCAGGCTCACACAGCTAGGGAATGTTAAGTGTCTGAGACCAGATTTGAACTCAGGTCCTCCTGACTTCAGGGCTGGTGCTCTATCCACTGAGCCACCTAGCTGCCCCCTCATAATAAAATTTTAAACCAGAATACCTCATATGTATCTGCTGCATTTGAAGAAAAAGTTGCAAGTTTACAAGACACTCACCCACGTTCACCCACCTTTATCCTCAAGTAATGGGGCAACAGCAGGAAGTATAAGGAGCATGTTACAGAAAATCTGATCCCCATCTGGGAGCAGAAGCAAGGGCAATCAATGAGAAAGGTAATCATATTCTGGTTGTAGAACTTTCTACTGTGGGTGACCCAAACAAGTGATTACATGCTTCATTTCTCTTCTCCTTTTCCAAAAGGATCCTATCTATTCTTAAGTTTTTCTCTGTTTTTTTAAAGTTTGTTTTGTATTTCTGCCTATTTACTCTCTAAATTCTAGTATTAAGGTAAAACTGTGGGTATCAATCACATTAGATATGTATGTGATGTCATTGTTCAAATGCATTTGAGTAGGTTATATACATATATGCAGGAGAGTCTCTTCTAATCTCTAGGAAGCAAACTGGATTCTCTAATTAATAAGGATAAATAATGATAAAGAAATTGATACAGATATCCCTCTCCACATGTTATATGTATGTCACATTAATATGTATGCATGATTATGTGTATAAAAGCTTAGGCACTTACACCTATCTGTATGTATGATTATACATATATAAATGTGCATGCATATAGAGAACTATATGACAGTTATTCAATGCATAACATTTATATTATGCATATTGTTATAATACATTTGATATGTACCTATATACAAGTTTCTAGTCTTTTATCATCCTCACCATCATCATCATCAATATCTTCCACATCATTATTATAGAACAAAGAAAGAATGATTAGAATGCAAAATGAGCCAAGTACTTTTGTGAAGTGTGGAACTGGGATTCCAGGTGCTCCTCAGACATTTTTACCTTTCATATTGTTCCATTTTGCAGCACTTTTAAATTAGTGAACCACATCCTTCCACACAAGGGGGTATGTTTCAATTCATTTACTAAGATAACATTTAAATTGAGCTCTGAAGTAACTATATATTATTCAAAACAAAAGTGAAAAGGAAGCCCATGCTAGGGAGAAGATACAGCCTGTACAAAGGCATCAATATTGGAGATAATTGAATAGAGATGATGCTACTTTCACAAAATAAATTAGAATGCATGAGTAATAGTTGGCCTCTTGCCTTTGCAAATAATAGTTATGGATACCCGTTCCCACCTCCTTCCTGTCATGTCTACCATTTATATACTGAGAATTTTTTTTCCTTAGGCATATATTTGAGATGTGCCAGAGAGGCATAGTCAGTTACTTTCATGAAGGAAGCAGAATTGCTCAATGGAAAAGGCATTGAATTTGAGGTCAGGCAAGCTAGATTTAAATCTTGATTCTGTCACTTATTACCTATATGAACTTGAATAAATCACTGACTTCCTTGGCCTCATTTTCTGCATAAGTTAAATGAGGGAACAAGGATGACAGTCTTATTGCCCTTTTACTTCATAAATGAGTATCCTTTTTTTTCTGTTTCTAGCTATGCTCTCTACACATATATTGCTCTGTGTTTCCGGGGGCAAGTTATTCCTTTTTCTCTGATGCAGTATCGCTTACTGCTCCTTGCAAGAAGTGCAAAAGTGGTCCTGGTTAATGCTATTACTATTAATCTCCATAGAACAAATTTTTGTAAAATATCTAAATAAACTTCCCCACATCACTTTGAAAATTCAGAAATTCTATTTCTTTATCTTCAAGGAAGAAAATCTAAATAATGTCTTTAGTAGCCTCACAAAATACTTTGATAAAGTTAATAAATATTTATTAAGTGCCTAATATGCGTCAGGCTCTCTCTCTCTCTCTCTCTCTCTCTCTCTCTCTCTCTCTCTCTCTCTCCCTCCCCCCCCTCTCTCTCTCTCTCTTTCTCTCTTCAGCATCACATTAGGTGAACTACTAAAAATTTAAAAAATGTTCTCACTACTTAAAAGCTTTATCTGAGTACTCCTCTGCTTTCTTTCCTGAATCCCAGTTTTAAAAGCATATAACTGGACTGCTACAATCAACTCCCCACTACTACTACCATCCCCTATTCTGTTTCTACTTTAATAACTATTAATTGTTTTATCTGCACATGTAAAAAAAATAAAGAAGTTGCTTGTGGGAACCTCAGTTAATTTTTAAAATTTATTTTTATATCAACACTGCTTTCTTCCCTATTTGTCTTATAGATTCAATGAATAATTCAAAGACATGACCTATAGTACCAAGTAAGAATGTGGTTAAGACTTTGTTTTAAGAAAGACTACCTACAAGTTGTATGAACAGGTCCATTTGGATCCCTGGTTCAAAAACTCTTTCTGTCTCTGTCTCTGTCTGTCTGCACCTCTCTGTCTGTCCATCTGTCTGTATTTCTCTGTCTTTTACTTTCTTTCTCTCTCTCTGGCTACTTGAAAATGCTAGTTAAGGGAAAAAATATCTATGAGTGGTTCTTTAATTATTGAAAACCATTATTAATGGAAGCCTGAGGAAAAATCTAGGGAAGGCTTTAAATAACATAATACTTTCAAGAATTAGAAAAAATACCCATTTGATTTTTTAAGAGGTTATATTTGTTTTTCCATAATGCAAAGAGGAAGCCTCAGGGAAAGAAGAATATTTTGTTAATATTTAAAGATGCTGTTTGGGCTACTGTAGAGTTTGGTATAGGTTTTCATCTTGTCACTAAAGAAACAGAAGAGAAAAAAAAGAAAGAGTGGAAAGAGTAAGGGGAACTTCTTTTGGTCCTTATTTTTCTAGAAGAAATGCTTCAAAATGAAATTCTTTCCCTGTAAGAAAAGTTTTTTTTTTTGGGGGGGGGAATGTAAGTAGGAAAACTATTTCCCAAAGAGTAAAAAAGTATAATCTATATAAGAATCTCAATTTGAGTAAAATAATAAAAGATATGTAAAACTGACAAGCACAGTTATATTTTGTTATTGTTCCACAGATCAGTGAACCAGTCACACAAACACTGGATAAGACTCATCTTTCACTTTGAGCAACAAAAACTTTCTCTCTGTGTGGTGAAAAGTAAATGTTCGTATTTTATATGGGAGCCTAGGTAAGATAGATAGGTGTTTCAAGGTAAGGAATGGTACTGAAGACTCAATCCTTAAAGCACCTAAATTTTTTCTTAGATGCTTAGTGAGCCTCCTAGACATGCTTGATGGTATAATTATTTTCCTACCTACCTATTCTTTAATTATATCCTATCAGATAATTAAGTATGTGATGATAAAAAAGTCTTTTAAATGTCATCTGACTCAGAACTAAGATTTACAAAGAACTCTAAGAAATTCTGTTTCTTCCTTGATGAAGGGAAAGGCAAGAATACCCATCTTACTTTAGGTTGAAAATAAACTTGTGGTGATGACACATTCATAAGTGATGGGATACATGTTTTGTGACAGCAACTAAACTTGAATCTACTTTTCCTGGGAACCAAGGTGGTTTTGAATTGTGCGCTCCCAGTTTGGGCAATTATTGTATATCAGTTATTGGTATAACTTCTTCACAAATGATTCATTTATAAAAGCTAATTGATATGAATTGATTAAAATAAATTAGACTGATCTTAATTGGAGATATTAAAGAAAGCACAATGGATGGAGATCTCTGAATAATAATACTAAAAAAAAAAAGATATCATCCTACAACCCTTCACTACTTCCCACTCCAGTTCCTATAGCCATAAAGGATTTCTTTTAGAACTCTTGGGGGAAGAGTAGCCAACTTTTTTGGTCTGGTAACTTGGCCTGTCAGTTATATTGGGAATTGGAAGAATTAACCTAGAAATCACATATTTCATCTTTATTCTAGCTAATCTTTATCAATATCTAAAACAACAGAATTTCTTGTGCTCATATGCAATAATTTCTTATTAGGATATAAAATATCAGCTACACACTGAAATGAAGGAGAGAAGAGGTTAATTTGAATTGTGCATTATAAGTAATTGTGAAGAACTGAACCAGGAGACCAGATATATGTGTTTGTTTTAGATCAAGTTCTGCTTTGTGGCTATGACAAAATTACTTTACTATCCTCATTCTCTCTCTTTATATATATATATATATATATATATATATATATATATATATATATATGAAAGTTAAATTAAATGGCTTCCATGATTCATTATGACTTTAACATTATATGATCTTATTATTATGTTACTAAGCTGCTTCCTTCATTTTAAGTAACTAGGGTCATGTTAGAGGAATAACCTTAAGGTAGATTGTTAGTCAGGTTAATGACAGCTCAGCCCTTAATAACATTGTCACATGGATGCTACTTGCCAGTGCTGGAGAGGGATGTCATACTTACTGTACTAAAATTCTCCATTTTTGTCCAGCGAGAGAGAGAGAGAGAGAGAGAGAGAGAGAGAGAGAGAGAGAGAGAG
>JAJPUD010012123.1:10423-28866 GCA_023553655.1 Myrmecobius fasciatus
GAGAGAGAGAGAGAGAGAGAGAGAGAGAGAGAGAGAGAGAGAGAGAGAGAGAGAATTCAGTATGTTCAGTTTGAGAACAGCAAAGAATCAAGGGGGAAGGGAAGAAGGAAGCCATTCAAGATATAAAACTGAATCACTTAATAAATTTCTTTGGCACATGCTGATATTGCCTAAAGACATACAGAGATATTTCCATTAGAAAAGGCTGGATAGGTGAGAATAAAAATAGTAGAGATTAATAATAGTAATTTTCTCCTATTTTGAAGCATATGAAGCCAACAGCACCTTTGAATTGAATTATCAAAATAATTTCATTACTTTTTAGCTTTGCTTCCATAAACTAAGTTCTATCAGGCAAATGCTCAATAAATGTTTTTGATGATTGTATTGTAAAGACACTTTTAAAAGCTGTTGGTTAATTCATAAGTCACTTATTGAAATCAGTGGAATAATTAGTGAAGTGTAGATTTTATAAAATTGGTAGGACTTGCTGAAGATCCTAATTAGCACACTCTGTCATATGTGGTGTATCTTGGTTATGTGTACTTAAAACACACTTATGTAGTTGTGAAAAATTTAAAAATGCAGTAGGCATTAAAATCACATTAATATGTTAATTCAGATAATTTGGCATAATTTTGCTCTTATTCATTAAAACCAGTTTCTCTAATCAAGCAGTCAAATATCTTTAAAAATACCTTAATTTAAAGCAGACAAAAAAAAAATAAAACATGCTAGTTTTAGAAATCAAGTTTAAAAGTGCACATAGAAACATTTTAAAACCATGTAACTATATTTGATCTTTGAGCAAATTAACATTTTTCTACCAAATATTATGCAGAAAACTTGGAATATTTTCTTTTACTATTCAAAGTTACTGATGAACATAATTTGGACCTTTGAAAATGAATCCAGGAAGTATATTTTTTAAATGAAACATTCTTTAAAAATAGTTTTGAAATCAATTAAAAATGATGAGATCCGGGTGTTAGTTTTCTTTAGCATGATCTTACAGATCAAGTAAATATCTTTTGGATTTAGGGCAAAGTCTATAGCATCAAAATTAATCTGCAAGTTAATCTCAAACTATGACCTTTTAATCTATAAGACTACAGTCACCTCTGTTGAAGACTTTTATTCAAGTAGGTAGGGCATTGGATAAAGTGCTAGGCCTAGAGTCAGGAAGACTATTTTTTTGAGATAAAATCTGGCCTCAGACACTTACTATCTGTGTGACTGGCCAAGAATCACTTACCCTGTTCGACCTAGTTTCCTTATCTGCAAAAGGGCATAGAGAAGGAAATGGCAAACCACTCTAGCATCTTTGCCAAGAAAACACCAAAACGGGTCATGAAGAGTAGGACATGACTGAAAAATGACTAAGCAAAAACTCACAGACTTTATTACCATTGCCTTGTGCAATCCCATATCCTCATATGCTTAGTTCCAGTTACCATCATATCATTTTAAGGTATAATAAAATTGAAAAATATGTCTTCCTCCTAATAAAATCTAGGATCTAGTGAGAAAGGCCTATACCAAGAGTCTGAAGCCTTATTCTGTAGCAATTGATAAGAAAAATATATTTTCCTTTAGTTTTTTTTAAGTGTTCTATAAGTTTTTTGTTAATAAGTTTTGTTGACAATTCTAAAAGAATTATTTAAAAAAAACAATATTTTGATTGGTTAGGGAATATTTTTCCTAGTATGTTTTTCCTATTTTCTCATAGTAGGGAATAATTTATAATTTCTATTTATCCACCCCTTCCTCCTTTCTCTTTAACCCCATTTAAATTATATAATTGCTTATTTAAATTCCCCATGAATAATTGCATGCAACTGAAAAATAACTAAACAAACTAAACCCTCTCACCTAATAATCAGATAGAAAAAAAAAAAGCTTATATGATGATGTCTAAAGTGAATTTTCCTAAGTAGGTTTTTATTTTTACTTTCCTTTTTCCCCCTGAGAATAACTGGAAGATTTGATTAAAAATCAATCCATAGATGCAAAGAATGAAAGTTTCTTTGGGTAAGTACTTAGGATCCTTAAGAGGTTTTAGTTTTGTTTGATCATGATTACAAAGCCAAAAAAATCTGACACTTCAGCAGAAGAGTTAAATTAATTGAAGTTACTTTGGTGAAATGCTTTGTTTGAAAATTTTAAAATGTATGAATTTTAACCTTTTAATCTCTTATCATAGTGTACTATAAAGATAGCTTCAAAGAAAACCTTTATTTTTCTAAAGATATTATTTGGAATTGGAGCCAAAGGTTCTGTGAAGTGATCACCTCCTGCCTAGACTATTGTAATAGCCTCCTAGTAGGTTTACCTGCCTAATATTCCCTTGCTATATCCCTCATTAATCCACTACACAACCACCAAAGGGATCATCTTAAAGTGCATGTCTGACATTGGTATTTGCATGTTCAATAAACAAGAGATTCCATACTAATTCTAAAATTGGATATTAAATCCTGTTTGCCACTTAAAGATAATGTTTCAAAACTTAAGGGAAATCTTTCCAGTCTTATTATACATCACTAACCTTCTCATACTTTATAGTTAAATGAAACTAATTATAACTTTTCCTCACACATGACACATATATCTGGGCCTTCAGACTCTCCCCCTTTTCCTGCAGTCTTAGAAGCTCTACCTCTTAGATATTCAGGTTTTCTTCAATACTCAAATAAAAGAGCATCTTTATGAAGCCTTCCTTTTACCTCCAGCTGCTGGTGCCCTCCCAATTAAAAATGCTGTGTATTTATTTTGTATATATCTTGTTGCTGTATTTATCAATACTTGCTGTATCACATAACTCCCTCTTTTGTTCTCTCTACTCTTCACCTTTTGTGTGAGCTCTTTGGTAAGGGATTGTTTGATTTTGTATTTCTAGCAAATTTAGCAAAGTCCCTGACAAATATTAAATTCTTAACAAATGAGATCTGATAAATTGATAAATATAAAGTTTAATTAGTCAATTATATGGAACTACTCAAGGAAAAGCAGATTACCAGTCAGCAAAGAATTTAAACTGAAATTATTATTTTATCTCCAATTTGATCTGGATACTGTTTCAATCCAATTGTTTTATAGGCATAAAAGAAATGAGGTAGGGCTCACTAATTGCCCTGTGAATCACACTGATGTAAATGTAAACATATGCGAATAGATGCATATAAATGGTCACTATATTCATGTACTGATTTGAATATATATATATATATATACACATATATATACATGTATATACATACATACAAAAATACATTCACATGCATGCATACCAATATATTTATGTATACATTCACATACAAGTATACATACATATGTGTTTAACATACTGATTAAACTAAAAGCTTTCTCTTCTTTTCTGTTACCTGTATGGCTAAAGTCCTTAATGAAGAAATTAAATTTTTCTTTCATTATAAATGGCTTTTAATGATGGTGTTCTAGAAATCAACTTTCACTTCAAATTTATCCCCTTAGACAATAGATCAGAGGAGGATGATTGACCATTGTTATTTTTTTTTTTTTTTCTGTACTGAAATTCTTAGTCTGTATAATTATTTTGGTGGTTTTATTAATTTAGAAGTAATATTTGAGATAGGCATTGACCATTATGTTTTGTATATTATTTGTTCTCCCCATTTTAAATTTTCATGATTAAGGCAAATGTTAAAATTCTGAAATATATAATTCACTTCTCTGTGGGGAAGAATCTCATTAAAAATGGAATAAAAAGATACTATTCAGATCATTACCTCACAAAGCATAAAGACAAAATTTGTGAAAGTTTAAAAATGAAATTACACAACTGATTTATTATTTCTAATTTTCTGCAGGAGCAAGCTTTGAAGCCTTGATCCATAACAATAGAAGCTTTAATACCCAGGGATCTTTGATGAAAGTGGGTCACCCTGAGGCCATGACTCAATGATCTAAGAAGTTGAGAAAGTGAAGGGATCCAACAAGTAAGATAGATAAGTGAGGCAAGACAAAGAAGATGTTTAAAGGTCAAAAAGGAGAACTTTAATTCAGTTATATCCTACTTTGAAAAGTAGCTCCTGCTCATGCATAAATGCCAACATTTGCAAGTCATTAACAGAAACATCTGAGGTGGGCAAAGGGCATTATTTTAGCCCTCAGAAAAAGACAGAACCTTTGGGCTAGAATGAGAATGTATTACAGTTTTTTTCACATGTTACAATTTGAAACCTTGATAGTGAAGGGTAAAGATGATGCTTCCATTTAACCACATATTAAATTCACTTCCATGCACAGCAAAGAGATACATTATTGATTGCCATAGAAATGATTACACTGAGAGAGGATAAAGAAAAATATACATGGCTCAGCATTAAGTGTGCTTTGGGGGAGAATCTGTCACTTAGCTCTATGTCGACCAAGATTCTAGTTATCTTCATTGCCCATTCAACATGAGCACTCTCAAAATAACTAGGTATTATTCTGGACTAGTTAAATCAATTTGCCTTTCTATTTCAATTTTTCTCACACCAACATTTATAGAATTCCAGCTTGCCAGTGCTATTTAAATCCTAACTGTATTAGCCTAAAAAAAAAACACTTAAAGTTAAAATCTATTTAGGGTCTATTTGACCTAATTTTTTCTCTGTCATTGGGAAGAGTAGATCATATAGATGCCTTGGGTATTCTTACTCTAATGTGGGGACGGTGAATTTATATTGCTCAAATCATATCAGTGGATGAATTTCCTGAGAAATAAGTATGGATAAGATTCAGATGAGATTTGTCCTGTGTCTATTCCTGGACAGATATGGGGAATGGTATGGTTGGAGGCAGGACATGGGAATAATCAATGCAATAATTGTTTTCCTTTTTTTCTGGCACAGATGTCATGAATGAAAGAGACAAATAGCTAGTTGAAAGGCATAGTCTCAGCATAGGAGAAAATATAGGCAGGTTATAAGATACTTTTATCATAATGACATTATTTCTGTATAGCATTGTTTATAATACATATGCTAAGTATCTACAATATAAATCTTCACCTGAAGCTTTGATAAGAACATAAAAATGAAAGAATGATAAGATTTCTTCCTCAAAGAATTAAAATATAATAGAAAGGACAAAAGGTTTGTATTAATAATTATTCTAGATCAGGGATTTTTAACTTTTTAATGCCCTGGATCCCTTAGGTGGTCTGGCCCGGGGGAAAAAAAAATTGACTCCTTCTCAGAGTAAATTTTTTAAATACATAAGATAAAATTTATTTAAATAAAATTAATAAAATAAAAAATAAGTATTTAACTGTAGGTTAAGAACTTTTGTACTATATAGAATCTGCTGAGTATCATAGGTAGGACATTAGGGAAAATATTAAAGGAGATTCCCCTCCAAAATATAGATCATAACCATGTTGAAGCAAGGAACAGAGAAAAAAGATCTCATGAAAGTGTCAGTCCTTAAGGATAAATAAATCAACCAATCCATCAATAAGCATTTATTAAATTAGATAACTTAAAGCAAAATCCACTATAATGGATTTAGGTCTCAGCAACATATTGATCCAATAGACTTAGGGTAAAAAAAAGCCATATCTGCATCGAGACAGAGAGAAATATGAATTTTGAATGCAGATTAAAGTGTGCTGTTTTCATCTTTTTTATTTGTTTGCTTTTTTATTTCTTCTGTTTTTTCTCTTTTGTTTTGATTTTTTCCTTCACAATAATGAAAATATATTAAAAGATTATCATGGGGCAACTAGGTGGGACAGTGGGTAGAGCACTAGCCCTGAAGTCAGGAGTATCTGAGTTCAAATCTGATCTCAGACACTTAACACTTCCTAGCTGTGTGACCCTGGGCAAGTCACTTAACGCCAATTGCCTCAGCAAAAAAAAATAAATTAAATTTTAAAAAAAGTTATCATGCATATATAATCAATATTGGCTTGCTTTCTGTCTTGTGGAGGTAGGAGTGAGGAAAGGAAGGGAGAAAATAAAATTTAGAATGCAAAATCTTACAAAAAATAAATGTTGATAGTTATCTTTACATGCATTTGGAAAAATAAAATACTATTGAATAAAAATAAAAACTAGGTAATATGGTAGATTCTGAGGATACAAAGATAAAAATATAATAATCCCTGACCTCAATAAGGAAGATATTCTCTTGAAGAGACAAAGATATTTGTAATAGATATATACAAAATAAAAGAGTATTTTGGATTGGAAGTTCTAATACTTAGGAAGAGGCAGTGATCAGGAAAGGCCTACTAGAGGATGTACTGCTTAATCAGTGGTTTGAAGTACAATTTAAGCACTTCATAGCTGAAGCATAATTTATTATACTTATTTATACTTGATACTAGATATAATAGGGAACCACTGGAATTTATCATCAAGGGAATGACAGAATCTGAGATGTGGTTTAGGAATATCACTTTAATAGCTATGCAAAGGATACATGGAGGAGAAAGGTGAATCATGATATGAAGAAACTTACTGGGAATTGGAGTAATCAATATCTTTGGGATAATTAGAAGTCTCCCCTTTTTCTACTTTCCTCATTTTAAAAAGTTCAGTTTTCTTGAAAGACATTGCTGATAATGAGATTGCATTAATTCTCCTAGATCTTTATCAGAGTCCACCAAGATTGCAAGGAATTTAATCTAAGATGTGGACACTATGTTCTATTCAAGCTTGGGGAGATAGACAGATCCTTTCCTTGAGAAAATGTATATACTGTGAGACCAACCACCATGACTGTCTTTGGTCAAAGAGATTTGGACAAATGACCATCATTTTATGAATAATTTGCTGGCCTTATTAATAAAATGAATGTTAGCCAGAAACTGTCTCTCAAAACTTTTTAATTATCACAATATGCTATTGTAATAGTCCTGCTGAGAGATAATGAGGACTCAAACAATTGTGGTGATAATACAATGGAGATATAGAAGATGGATATGAAAGATGTTATGAAGATAGAATCAAGAAGATTTGACATCTAATTGGAGAAATATAATGATGGAGATTGAGATTTCTTGATGATTCTGAGGTTGTTAACCTGAGTGATTGGATGGACAATGATACCTTTGACAAAAATAAGGAAATTTGGAAGAGAAGTAGATTTAGGGAAAAATAATATTTTTGTATACATTGAATTTGATCTGTTTATAGGAAATTAAATTTCAAGTATGATAAATATTTTTTAAAGGTAAAGCAATGTGGAGGTGAGGTTAGATTTGGTTGGTTGAAATGAATTATTGGAACCAATGATGTACAAAATCAATTAATCAGGGGATTCAAAAGAGATGTGAAAATATGATCACACTTGGCTAGTTTCCATGGAATTCAATTTTGAATGAAATAATATGCATCATTTAATTTGAGCCTCATATTATTATCCTCCCTTGGATTCCATTCCCTACTCCTCTTGTTCCTATGCAAAATTTTATGTACAGTGTAAGGTACAACTCCTTTCCTTTACTCCATACTATTTCCTTTTAAAGTTCATCTGACATTAATCTCTCTGGCTCATAGATTCAAAAAGGCATTTGACCTATGCTGCACAATTTAATATTTGGTTATATTTTTCCTCCTATTATTTGACATGTGATAGTCTTTCTTGTCATAGTAATAAACTGAGATTGACTTGAGGTCATTGATTTTTAGCTACATTAAGACTAATAAAATCTTTACTGTTAAATCTATTTAGGAGTGGTTTAACTGTGTGTTACATAACTGTAATCTCAAACACCACATAGAATGGTGTTTCTAAAATAATGATAAAGTTTTCTTAATAAAAACTTTAAAATGTTCACGTCTAATGAGTGCAAAGCTAATAATGTCTGAGCTTATTGATGTATTCCAAAGATATTATCACATTCAGAAGAATTCCATAATTCATTTTGAAATTGCCTCTCAAGAAAACTGTCACACAAGACACAAGAAAAAAAAATCTGATTATTTCATAGTCAGACTTTGTCTTTTGGCCTCAAATACTCTTACACATTTAATGGCCTTTCTATTTCATGAGAATTGATTCTGAATGATTTAAGACTGTTTCCAATAAATTAAACTGAGGACTACAGGCTACCACTGAGAGTTCATTTCATCCTTTTTACATGGCTTTTTCATGACTAGTGATGCAATGGATAAAGGAGGACAGTATAGATCTGAGTTCAAATCTAGCCTCAGACACTTACCAGCTGTGTATGACATTGGACTAGTCACTTAACCTCTCTCTGTCTCATTCCTCAACAATGAAAAGAAAGTAATAACAGCACCTACCTCACAGGTTTGCTGTGAGGATCAAATGAATTAATATTTATAAATTGTACAGTATCAAGCATGGCTACTTCAATTTAGGGACTACTTTACTGACCATTTATAGTTTCTGTTTAAGATGTGTGTGAAAATGGAATAATCTTGTGTTTTTTTTTTCCATCCACTTGAGTGTCATAATCCTTATAATAGACGTCCTTTATCAATTTAGTTTTTCCTGTGTGGCTATCCATGTCAAACTCTTTAGAATTACAGATCTTTTTTTTTTTAAATAAAGTTGTGAAATATTCCAGGCATATATTATTCTAATGCCATTTGGAAACATGTGACCCTTCTCATTCATTTAGAGTTATAGTATGGCTTTCTATATCCCCCTTCTTGAAATTGATATTATGTAGTTTTTGGTCTTATTTATGAGTGAAGTCAAGTCATAAGAATTTATTAAATGCTCAACATGTGCCAGGTATGGAACTAAGTGCTGCACAGATAGAAAAAAAAAAGATGCCTGCAAGAAGTTTATATTCCAGTGGGGGAAGATTATACATAAAAGGGAGGTGAAAGAGTGAGAATACAGGTGGTGTCAGAGAGTCAGGTGTGGAGCCTGGAAAGGAATCATGATATGACTGACCTGGTATTTTCTCTATAAAGGCTCACAAACATTGAAATACTAAATACAAATGTATCATGAAAAGATGTTTTTCATTGTCTTTGGATTCTCAATAAAATCATCTTTTTTATTTATCACTTCTAAGAGAATAGGCCATAATTTGGAATTCCCCCTCATATGAAAGTAAGCTTTCAGATGTAGGGAAGGCCTATTTTTTATATCATCAGCACCTCATATAGTTTCTTGAACATAGATTCATCTAGCAAATTTAGTTGACTTTAATTTGTTTTCCCCTCTTTGTAATAATCTGAACATAAGCTCCCATTTGTCTGTAAAAGTATATAGCTTCTTCATAGTTTTTTCTTAATTTCTTCTTTTTGAATGAAAAAATAATCAAGTGCCAAACATTATATGCCAAACAGTATACTCTACTCTGGAGATATAAATAGAAGAAATAGATATCCATGCTCTCCAAAACTCATAGTCTAAAAGGAAAAGGCAATGCGCATAATTCTGTAGAGATATATATACACCACTTATGCATCTATTTGGTATTCTTTCCAAGTTTATCTTCTTAATTTTTCTGTTTGCTACCATATAGCATTTATTTAAAAGGTGGTAGAGTTTAAACGTAGAAGTTTCATTCCTCAGTGATAAAAATGGATCATAATAGAAATGCTGAGAGCTTTGTTTTATATCACACTTGTCATCAACAAATAATTCATTTCATAAACAAAGATCGCAGTTATCTGATTTAGATAAATGACATGTCAATATCTTTGCCAGCTCACTTTTTTCTCTTCTTTTTCTTTTTTTGAAATAATATTGTTCATAATATTCCACTATCTCTCTCTAAACATAGAAGCCTTTTAGGCAGCTAAGGGACAAAGTGGATAGAGCACTACAAGTGGAGGCAGGAGGGTACTTACTAGCTGTGTGTCCCTGGACAAGTCAGATAACCCTGTTTGCCTCTGTTTTCTCCTCAATAAAATGAGCTAGAGAAGAATATGGCTAATCCCAGAAATAACTTTGTCAAGAAAACCTCAAATGAAGTCATGAAGAATTGAATATTTCTGAAACTGAACAATAACAATATCCCATACTTTTAAAGTACTTTGTAAATCTTAATAAACTATATAAATGCTGAGTAGGTATTAGTTACTAATCTTAAGTTCTCCCTGGCTGCTTCATTTTGATTGACATGGAAATTAAATATTTGCAAGAAAAGGCATTTCCTGGGTAATTTCAGCCTTTTTACTATGGCAATGTTTTGCATTTATGAAAAAAATAGTAATGAAGTTGATATCTTTTAAAACTCATTCATTTTCATCTTTTTTATCTGACTTTTATATATGCTGTTTGATTTAGAGTTATTGCCCTCATATGTAATGTCTTCTCACCTTTATATTTTCTTCACTTTGGCATTGATTTTGAATATTGGACAAAATAATAAAAGATTTGCCTGAAGAAAGATAAACCATTTTACAGTGGGCCCCATACTGCTGACTAATCATTTCTTTCCTTTTCATATATATCAATCGTGTGTGTGTGTGTGTGTGTGTGTGTTTATTTGTGATGTTCTTTTGTACTTTCCATGTCTAATACCTTCCCACTATTTTCTAAAAAGAAGTATTACTGTTGAGATAATTGTAAGGATTATGAATTATCCCTAAGCCTTTTGCTTCTTATGTTTCTTAATGGAGAATTGTATTTTCCAATTTATTTTTTCACCCTTTTCTTCTCTGCACCTATCTTTTCATTGTAGTCAACAGGTATCAGAACTTAACTATTTTGTGAAATCCTAAAAAGAATTTCCAAAGAATTAATCTACTTTTTCTGAACAGATGTAGACCATAACCTATAATCATCTTGATATTAGTTATTTTGCTTGTGTTCAGCATATATAATAAAAAATATTTTTTCCATGCATAGTGAAATAAATTATATGAAATGATCCTGTGAAAAGTTCTTACTGCATTTTTATGGTTACCAGTATCATCTATGGGGAAAAATGTAAATATGAATGGAATTCCATTTCTCCATTTGTGTATTTACTCAATGACCACTGAATGAATGGCACTTCTTGAACACTTATCAAGTGTTCTAAGCAAAGGGAATATAAATACACACACACACACATAGACACAGACACAGACACATACACACATACACACACACACACACACGATATTTCTTCCAATCAAGGGTCTTATATTATATATACCACACAAAAGTAACTAGTGGACAGAATAGGGCTCTTTAGAAAATTATTGATAGTGAATGGTTCTTTTGGAGGGTACATTAACATGGTCATATGAGCGACAATGACAGTTTTTTTTTAAATCATTGTTCATTGTTTAAAATTGGAAAGTGTGTAGGGAAAGAGAAAAAAGGTACTTGAGGCTGTTGGCAAGACAGTGGAGCAGGAGTCCAGGGCACAGAGAGTGAAGTGAAGGATTTTGGCTAGAATATTTTTGAAATTGAAATACGTGACAGTCACTGATAAAATACAATAAGAAACCACAGCAGCATTTTTCCTAGGCGTAGTGTCTGAGGTAGTCAGTGAGCTAATTGTCCAGGAAGCTGTACAAGATATGGCTAGAGAAGTTGCAGATAGTCCAACAAATGTTTTTATTTTTATTTTCACATTCATAGAACTTAAATATTCATTTTTGCCATTTGAGTACTACAATTCTGAAAGTATAATGAGACCACTAGGAATAAAGGGAAGGGAAAGAGAAGACAATAAGCATTTGTATAATGCTTGCTATGTATGTTTTAGGCATTCTGCTAAGTATATTTTAGAAATATTATTTCATTTTATCCTTATAACAAGTCTGTAAAACAGGTACTATTATTTTCTTCAATTGGGTAGTTAGGTGGTGCAGTAAATAAAGTGCCAAACCTAGAACCTGGAAGATTCATTTTACTGAGTTAAAAGCTGCCCTCAGACATTTACTTGATATGTGACCCTGGAGAAGACACTTAGTCCTGTTTGCCTCAATTTCCTCATTTGCAAAAAGGGCTGAAGAAGGAACTGGCAAAACCATTGAAGTATCTTTGCCAAGAAAATCCAAAAGGAGAACAGGAATAGTTGAATACAATTAAAATGACTGGACAACAACTCACAGTTCAGGAAACTTAAGTTAAATGGAGGTTATATGACTTGCCCAAGATCACACAACCTTCAAATATATGAGATCAGATTTTGAACTTCTGAATCTTGTCACAGCCTTGTATACACCGAGCCAACGGTTACCATAGAATGAGGATTATTTTGCATTTTTATCTGTTTAATGAGTCAAGATAATGAATTTTTTCATCATCTAGTTATCAAACTTCTGATACTGAGCCTCTCCACACTTGACAAGTTGTGTTTGCTTATGGTATACATTATCTGTCATTGAGCACATATTCAGAGCTTGACTTTCTGAGCTTCCTATTCTAATCCAATTTTTGAGAATACAAGACCATCCTCACAGTGTCAATGAATAGGATTATTGTTATGTAGTCATCTTCTCTGTCCTGCTTTCACCATATGAAAAGCCCAACAGAATATCATTTTGCTAAATGAAAACCCTGCAACATTATTTTCAAAGTTACAGAAATGGTTAAGTTTTGGTTGTGTTAATTCTCATGATTTACTCAAAAGATGTTTTTAGCCTTCATTTTCTTGAAAAAAAAGGAAAAAAAAAGATTACTTCACAGAATAAACCATACAAATTGACTTTTTATATGTTCCTGAGATTCAAGTTGAGTATGCTATCATCTCATAAGAAGACTGATTTATTTTGACACTAAACTGACAGGATTTTAAAAATTCACTTTTTCTACACTGTCATGTGTACTAGAATTGGCAAGAAAAACATATCAATCAATTAATTTATGATCAAATCATCTATAACACAAAGATAAAATGTTTTTCATAATTAATCCTTTGTAAAAATAATAAGATAGGACACCAATTTATGAGACAGCTACAGTGTACTATGAGCCCTGAAAATAGGTATTACATATGTCAAATGCTGTATGGTTTATACCATACAGTATAATATAAATTCTATATTTTAAAGGTTTTAGTTTTAAATCTTGGCTTTCTAAACTACAACTGTGAGACATTAACAAATCACTGATGTTCTCAATCTGCTTTCTCATTGGCAAAATGAGAGCATTGTGTAAAATGATTTCTATGATTACTTCTAGCTGAAAATTCTAATAAGGCTATTTTCCCTCTTAAAATGTATTTAATTCCTTTTCATATTGATACATTATGTTCTATCATTATGTTAATAAAATATGGTCTTTTGAAAACTGACAAAATTATTATGACATTTTCAGAATATGATTAAATGAAATTATATATTAGCATAGACATACATAGATTGAATCCAAGTACACTGTCAATCTGAAAATCAACCAATATTTTTTAAAGACCTATTGAATGAGTGGCACAGTAGGAAACCAAATGGAGGAAAATCTTTGTTCACAAGGAGCTTGCACTCAATCTAGTAAGCTAGCAATATATACATATATAAGTATATGTATAAATATATGCATGTGTATATATGTGTGTTTATATACATATATATCTCAAATAAATAGATGATGAAAAATATATACAAATACAGATCATTGATTACAGGGCATTTTGGAGAGGAATGTATTAGCACTTAGAAGGATCAGGGAAGACTTCATTTAAAAGGTGAGGTTGGCTGTGTCTTGAGGAAAGTTAGAGGTTCTATTAGCAAAAGATGAGGAATTTATTCATTCTACAAATGGGTAATAGGGCAAAAACACTGACACTGGAGATAGTGTGTCAGGTATAAAGAATAAAGAAGACAGTTTAGCTGGTTAACAGAGTGAGGGTAAGGAACAAATATATAACAGGTTTGAAATGATAGGTTGAAGCCAATTTATGGAGGATTTTAAGAGCCATAAGAATTTATATTTTAACTAAGAAGGGATAGGAAATCACTGAAACATATGGATTCATAGTCCAACTCATGTTAAAGGAAATCACCTTGCTAAAAACACATAGGATGGATAAAGAGGAAAAAAACTGGAGGCAGGGAAATAAGAGATTATTATTATTATTATTTACTATTATTACTTACTGAAACAATAGACCAAGCAACAGATGATCAATGCCTGAACTAAGGTGATGACTGAATTGACTGAAGGATTCAGACACATTTCAGCGCTAAAGGTCATAAGATTAATAAATTGCTCAGTGTTGTTCATGAAGGTGAGTGAGGAGTAATAATAATATGAAGAGAATTGAGGAACATATAAGAACTTCAATAAAAACAGCAATGTTTCTATGAATGTTTAGGGAAAAAAGTAAAAATAATAATAACCAACAATGGCAACAACAGCAATAATAATATCTAGTATTTATTAGAAATTATATAGTATTTTAAGGCTGGGAAAGTGCTTTATAGATATTTTGATTTCTTCTCATTTTTCTATAGTTAGATTTCTATTACTATCCCCATTACATAGAAGAAAACTGAGATTAGACAGAGGCTAAATGATTTGATCATTGAGAGGTTTTACCCCCTGATGGTCACACATTAAATATATTTCAAAGGCAAGACAAAAAAACAAGGTTTTCAAGTATCTGAAGCAAGCATTCTCTCCACTATGGGTCATTACCTCTCAGTTTTCAATCTAAATTTTTAATATGGTCTAATTAAAGATGAACTTTTAAAAAATATACTTGTTTGTATATGACTGTTATATTTCAGTATAATTGATTTCCTTTAGCATCCTATCTATTTTCATGAATTTAAATTATTATTCTAAAAAAGGATCTCTTAAGACAAAGAAAAAAGGTAAAAAACCTAGCTATAGAGAAATTAAAGTTATTTTCACTTAAGATAAATTTAAAACAAAAACATTATACTGAACCTGCTCTTAAACTTAAAGGAATTCATAACGGGAAGGAATTCAAGACACCATTTAGTATAATCTATATCTAGCTAGAAATTCCCTCAACAAAATAACCATCACAAGCTCATCTAATCACTAGTGAAAAAACTCCAAAGAGGCAAAATCCAGAATCTCTCTTAGTAGCTCGTTCCACTTTTGATTAGTTTTCAATATTTTTGTTTTTATTTTTCCTTATTTATTTAGCCAAATCTGGTCACTTCTTTTTTCAGTGATTGTTTTTAGGATTGTCCATGTAGAAAAGGATAACAAGTCTAATTCAAAAACAGAATTTTAAGATTAGAAGGGACCTTGGCAGCCAATGAGTGAATCTCACATATAAAAGGAATCTCTATTATAATATATCTGACAAGTGATCTTTCTTTCACATGAAAGCCTTTCAGATACTACAAGATAGCCATCATGCTCTTATCTGTTTCCACTCTGCTCATCTTCTTTTTGCCATTTTAAACATCCGAATTCCCTTAATAGATCCTTTAATGGAAAATTTTATAGAGAACCTTAACATCCCACTTATTCCTCTGCTTTCTTAAAAAAAATTACTTCTCTTATAGGTGATAAAAATTTGTTTAAGATGCACAAGATTACATGTAAATCACAAATCTTCCCCCCTCACATATGCACACACACACACACATACACACACACACACACACACTCATTTATAAAGGTAGATTTTCACAAAAAACATAAGGGGGACATACCTTTTCGTTTATGTTCTGGAGTCTTAAAGACAGTCTTCTACCCATTAAATAAGAAGAAAATATAAAATGCTTTTTCTCCACATGTCAGTGTAGAATTTGATCACTATATTTCACTTTGTGAATAACTAAATGTCCTTTATAGAAAAATATTTTGAGGAAAAAATAAACATTTAACAAGCACCTACTATTTGTCATGCACTATGCTAATCACTTTATACATATTGTACAATTTAATGTACATAATAACCGAATGAAGTAAGTATTCTTATTATCCCTACTTAAATATTTGAGCAGATAAATGATCCAAGGCTTAGTGTACTATTCATTGCACCATATAGCTGTCTCTGGGTTTAAAGCATCTTTTCTACAATAATAGAAATAAAATGGTCAGGTTTGTAAAATTATCTTTAATTTACAGATGAGTATACTAAAATTCAGAGAGGACAAGTAATTTTCCAGGAGTCTCAAGTTCACATATCTTCTCTCTAAATCCAGCAAAATTCCTTGTATAATGCAATGCCTTTGTATTGCTTATTAAATCAGTAACATTGGCCCACTCAAGAATTCCATATCACATTTCAAGTTCTGTCTGTAAATCCCTCTGGCTTATTAATGAGCCTAGTACTATGCATATTTACCTAAGTCACCTTTAAGATATTTTTCACCTATAATAAGACTGGAAAGTGGAAGAAGATACAAAAAATGAGAAAATCAGAAACCTGTGTTTCATATGTCCTTCCCATTATATCTAGTTTAATCTAGCCCATTTAATTTTTTTTATAAAAACATATTTCCATATTTGTCATGTTGTACAAAAAAATTGATCAAAAAGAAAAACCAACAAACAAAAAGGTGAAAATACTATGCTTTGATCTACTTTCAGTTTTCATAATACTTTCTCTGCGTGTGATTGACATTTTCAATCACGTCTACTGGAATTGCCTTGAATTACCACATTGTTAAGAAAAGCCAAGTACATCACAGTTGATCATGATATATTCTTGTTGTTACTGTATACAGTGTTCTCCTGGTTCTAACTTCACTCAGCATTAATATATGTAGATGTTCAGGCTTCTCTGCTCATCTTTCTTACCTGCTCATCATTGCTTTATTAAAAAAATAATCTAATTATTGTTATTAAAGCTTTTTTCTTTTCTTTTTTTTCTTCTTATTTCTTTTTTTTTAATTTAAAGCTTTTTATTTGTATGACATGTATATGGGTAGTTTCCCAACATTGATCTTTACAGAGCTTTCCATTACAAATTTTTCCCCCAGTCCCCTCCCCTCCCCTAGATGGCAGGAAGTCCACTACATGTTAATAATGTTGAAATGCTTGAGAAGTTATGCAAGAAAAATCCTATCTACAAGAAAAAAAAGAATCAGAGAAAGGCAACACAATGCAAGCAAATGTCAATAGAGATCATGAAAATGTTACGTTGTGGTCCATATTTCATATCCCTCTCTCTGGGTGTATATGGTTTTCTTCATTGAACAATTTAAACTGGTTTGAGACAATTCTTTGTTGCAGAGAGCCATGTCCATCAGAATTGCTCATCATGTAATACTGTTGTTGCTCTGTATGATGATCTCCTGGTTCTGCTCGTTTCACTCAGCATCAGTTCATGCAAGTCCCTCCAGGCCTCTCTGTAATCATCCTGCTGGTCGTTTCTTACAGAGCAATAATATTCCATAATATTCATATACCATAATTTATTCAGCCACTCTCCAATTGATGGGCATCCCCTCAGTTTCCAGTTTCTAGCCACTACAAAAAGGGCTGCCACAAACATTGTTGCACAGGTGGGTCCCCTTCCCTCCTCTAAGATCTCTTTGGGATATAAGCCCAGTAGAAACACTGCTGGGTCAAAGGGTATGCACAGTTTGACAACTTTTTGAGCATAGCTCCAAATTGCTCTCCAGAATGGTTGGATCCGTTCACAGTTCCACCAACAATGTATTAGTGTCCCAGTTTTCCCACATCCCCTCCAACATTCATCGTTATCTTTTCCTGTCATTTTAGCCAATCTGACAGGGGTGTAGTGGTACCTCAGAGTTGTCTTAATTTGCATTTCTCTGATCAATAGTGATTTGGAGCAACTTTTCATATGACTAGAGATGGTTTTACTTTCATCATCTGAAAATTGTCTGTTCATATCCCTTGACCACTTATCTATTGAAGAGTGGCTTGAATTCTTATATATATGAGACAATTCTCTATATATTTTAGAAATGAGGCCTTTATCAGAACCATTGAATGTAAAGATGATTTCCCAATTTGATGCTTCCCTCCTAATCTTGTCTGCATTTGTTTTATTTGTACAGAAACTTTTTAACTTAATATAATCAAAATTATCCATCTGGTGTTCAATTAGGAGTTCCAGGTCTTCTTTGCACATAAATTTATTCCATCTCCACAGGTCTGAGAGATAAACTATATTACGTTCCTCTAACTTGATTACAAAGTCCCTCTTTATATCTAGATCATGAACCCATTTAGATCTTATCTTAGTATGTGGTGTTAGGTATGGGTCAAGCCCTAATTTCTTCCACACTAGTTTCCAATTTTCCCAGCAGTTTTTGCCGAATAGTGAGTATTTATCCCAAAAGCTGGGGTCTTTGGGTTTATCGAATACTGGATTGTTAAGGTTATTGCCTAGATTGTCCTGATAACCTATCCTGTGCCACTGATCGACTGCTCTATTTCTTAGCCAGTACCAAACGGTTTTGATGACCGCTGCTTTATAATATAGTTTTAGATCTGGTACAGCAAGGCCACCTTCATCTTCCTTTTTTTTTTCATTAATCCCCTTGAGATCCTTGACCTTTTGTTCTTCCAAATAAACTTTGCTACTATTTTTTCTAGATCTGTAAAATAATTTCTTGGGAGTTTGATTGGTATGGCACTAAATA
>JAJPUD010012123.1:38330-50908 GCA_023553655.1 Myrmecobius fasciatus
AAAAAAAAAAAAACGGCTGAAACGGCTGGCTGAAGATTTTGCCCTGAGGCGCTTCGGCGAATTAATTTAAGGTGCTGGGCCGGTGGGGGCTAGGACTAAGCCCGAATTACTCCTTAAACAAGGCAAGTTTGCCAGAACACCTGCCCCCAATCAGGGCAGAGTGTCCCGAGTGCCTCAGATAAACTCCAGGTGTTTGGAATATGGAGTTTGGAGTTTGGAGTTTTTTTGGCAGTCTGAGCTGAGCTGAGCTGAGTCCCACCCTCACTCACTTCCGGCCTCCACCAGTGTTCTCTGACACCAAAGTCCTCTGTTTATCTTTCTGTCCGAGCTAGACAAACCTGATGTGAAGTTTTTCAGAGATATCTGCAAGCAGTATCCAAATATTTCCTGATTCGTTGACTTGAAGATCAGTTCAGAGGCTTATTTTATTGTTGATTTGAGAGAAGTTCGGAGGAGGAAGCAGAGAGTCACCCTTTCACTCCGCCATCTTGGCTCCGCCCCCCTAAATCTTTTTTTTATTTTCAAAAACACATGCATGGATAATTTTTTAACATTAACCATTGCAAAATTTTGTCTTTCAAATCCCCCGCACTCTCACTCCCTCCCCTAGATGGCAAGCAATCCAATATGTTGAACTTGTTGAAAATATTTGTTAAATCCAATATATATACACATATTTGTACAATCATCTTGTTGCATAAGAAAATCAGATCAAAAAGAAAAAAAAATAATGAGAAAGAAAATAAAATGCAAGCAAACAACAATAAAAAAGAGTGGAAATGCTATATTGTGATCCACACTCAGTTCTCACAGTCCTCTCCCTGGGTATGGCTCTCTCCATTACAAGATCATCAGAACTGGCCTGAATCATCTCATTGTTGAAAAGAGCCATGCCCATCAGAATTGGTCATCATATAGTCTTGTTGAAATTGAAACTATTTCCGGTCACATGAAAAGGTGCTCCAAGTCACTATTGATCAGAGAAATGCAAATTAAGACAACTCTGAGATACCACTACACACCTGTCAGATTGGCTAAAATGGCAGGAAATGATAATGATAACTGTTGGAGGGGATGTGGGAAAACTGGGACACTGATACATTGTTGGTGGAACTGTGAACGGATCCAACCATTCTGGAGAGCAATTTGGAGCTAAGCTCAAAAAGTTATCAAACCGTGCATACCCTTTGACCCAGCAGTGTTTCTACTGGGCCTATATCCCAAAGAGATTTTAAAGGAGGGAAAGGGACCCACATGAGCAAAAATGTTTGTGGCAGCCCTTTTTGTAGTGGCAAGAAACTGGAAATTGAAAGGGTGCCCATCAATTGGAGAAAGGCTGAATAAATTATGGTATATGAATGTTATGGAATATTATTGTTCTGTAGGAAGCGACCAACAGGAGGATTTCAGAGAGGCCTGGAGAGACTTGCATGAACTGATGCTGAGTGAAATCAGCAGAACCAGGAGAACATTATACACAGCAACAAGACTGTACGATGATCAATTTTGATGGACATGGTTCTCTTCAACAATGATGTGATTCAAACCAGTTCTTATTGTTCAGCGATGAAGATAGTCATATACACCCAGAGAGAGGCCTGTGGGAAATGAGTGTGAACCACAACACAGCATTTTAACCCTTTCTGTGAATATTTCCATGCATTTTGTTTTCCTTCTTAGGTTGTTTTTTTCTTCTTTTCTTTCTAGATCTGATGTTTCTTATGCAGTAAAATAACTGTATAGATATGTATACATGAATTGTATTTGTCATATAATTTATCCTATTTAGCATGTATTAGATTACCTGTCATCTGGGGGGGGGGTGGGGGGAAGGAGGGGAAAAGCTTGGGAAAAAAACGTTTTTGCAAAGGCCAATGTAGAAAAATCACTCATATGTTTTGTAAATAAAAAACTTTATTAAAAAAAATCATATAGTCTTGTTGTTGCTGTGTACATTGATCTCTTGGTTCTTCTTGTTTCACTTAGCATCAGTTCATGCAAGTCTCTCCAGGCCTCTCTGAAATCATCCTGCTGATTGTTTCTTAAAAATCAATACTATTCCATAACTTTCATGTATAAAAACTTATTCAGCCATTCTCTGATGGTTATCCATTCAGTTTCCAGTTTCTTGCCACTACAAAAAGGGCTGCCACAAATATTTTTGCACATGTGTATCCTTTTTCCTCTTTTAGATCTCTTTGGCATATAAACCCAGTAGAAATACTGCTGGGATCATAGGGTATGCACAGTTTATAGTCATTTGATCATAATTCAAAATTTCTCTCCAGAATGGTTGGATTAGTTTACAATTCCACCAACAATGTATTAGTATCCAATTTTCTCACATCTTGTCCACCATTCTTCATTATCTTCTCTTGTTATCTTTGCCAATCTGAGAGGTGTGTGGTATTATCTCAGAGTTGTCTTAATTTGCATTTCTCTGATTAATGGTGATTTAGAACACCTTTTCACATGACTAGAAGTGATTTCAATTTCTTCACCTGAAAATTATCTGTTCATATCTTTTGACCATTTATCAATTGCAGAATGGCTTCAATTCCTATAAATTTGCGTCAATTCTCTATATATTTTAGAAATGGTGCTCATCATTTCTTATAGAATAATAATATTCCATTACACTCATATTCCATAAGTTATCCAGCCATTTCCCAACTGATGGGTATTCACTCAACTTCCAATTTCTTCCCACTACAAAAAGGGCTACTACAAAGTGTTTTTTTTTTTTTTGTTGTTGTTGTTTTGTTTTGTTTTGTTTTGTTTTTTTTGCAAATATAGATCCTTTTCTCTTTTTATTATCTCTTTAATATATAGAACTATTTTTGAGACTGCTGGATCAAAGGGCACACACAGTTGTATAGCTTTTTGGGAAGTTCCAAATTGCTCTCCAGAATGGTTGGATCATTTCACAACTTAATCAACAATGAATTAATTTTCCAATTTTCCCACATCATTACCTCCAGCATTTATCATGAACTTTTCTTGTCATGTTAGCCAATCTGAGAGGTAGTAAGTGGTACTTCAGTTTCTTAATTTTCATTTCTCTAATCAATAGTGATTTAGAGTATTTTTTTCATATGATTATAAATGGCTTTAATATCTTCATCTAAAATTGTCTGTTTACGTGCTTATAGCAGTTATTAATTGAACAGTGACTTGTAGTTTTGTAAATTTTAGGCAGTTCTGTATATATTTTAGAAATGAGGCCTTTATCAGAAACACTGGCTGGAAAATTTTTTCTCCAGTTTTCTGCTTTCCTTCTAACCTTGGATGCATTGGCTTTGTGCAAAAACTTTTTAATGCAATGTAATAAAAATTATCCACAATCTATTTCAAAATATTTTCTATTTCTTCTTTGGCCATAAATTCCTTCCTTGTACACTGATCTGACAAGTGAACTATCCCTTGCTCTACTAATTGGTTTATAGTACTGTCCCTTATGTTTCAATGATGAACCCATTTTGACCTTATCTTGGTATAGGCCTAGGTTCTGCCACGTTGTTTTCCAGTTTTCTCAGCAAATTTTGTCAAATACTGAGTTCTTATCCCAGAGACTGGGTTTATAAAAGATTAGATTATTATGGTCACTGACACTGTTTCTTGTCTACCTAACTTATTCCACTGATCCACTACTCTATCTCTTACCCAGTACCAAATGGTTTTGATGGTCACCACGTTATAATATAGCCTTATATCTGGTATGTATGGCCAGGCCACTTTCCTTTGTATTTTTTCTCATTAATTCCCTTGGTGTTCATGACCTTTTATTCTACCAAATAAATTTTGTTATCTTTTGTAGTCTCATTTCTCCTTCAGTCACCTTGACAGCTGCAATCTAGAATATTTTTTTCTGAATTTCTGTTGCTTTGCCAGTTCTCATTTGTTGTTCTTTCCTTTTATGCTTTACAGGTTATTCTTTAAATGGAAGCTGAAGGTGTGTATATGTGTTTGAGTGTATTACATCCTTTCCACCCAAACTGAAAATTACTGAAAGATAATAACAAAAATCCCAAAGATAGAAAAGCATGTAAGTTCTTAATGATACGCAGTGAAATTTATGCATTTTCCTTAGTGTGCGTTTGTTTAAAGGTCAGGTTGTTTTAAACAAAGAAGGTCCTCCTTATTAGAAACAAAAAAGCCACTCTTTAAATGATTGCTAACTTGGATATGTGTGTTCTTTAATAATGGAGGTCTTCAAACAAAACTTTGATGGCTATTTGGGAAACTTGTTTAGGTATTGGTTTGACTAGATGGCTTCTATGATTCTTTGACCATGGGCATTCAATTATAGAATATGAAAAATGTGAATGATTTGATGATGCTAGAAGTACCATGAAGAAAAAGGAAACAATGAAGACTTTCTGGTCAATTTTATTTCAACACTCACCCCACCCTCTCCCATTCCTGCCATTTTCTGTTTCTTTCATGTTATCTATTTCCTTTTGTCTGTATGTCTCTTGATTCTCTTTGTTACTATTTTTGTCTGTCTCTGAATTTATGCCTCACAGAGAGCCATAATAAATCCTTCTTTACTTCATACACACATCTCCATATATATACCCACAAACATAGTTTTATTTAATTTGAGTTTTAGCCAGTAAAAAATAATAATTATAATAATGACTGTAAGCTGTTTTTACTATAAGTCCTGACAATTTGAGCATTATCTTCTAGAAAAGGAAATCACTTGCTCCCCAAAATCCCTTGCCTGATAAATACTGCTCATACTACCACTGCCAACATCACCAAGTTGGGGGTATATACAGTGCTGCTAGTAACTGCTGTATCATTTCCTTTAAATTTTGTAGCTTTTTAATTTCTGATTACAAGGAATCCATGACCTCTGAAATAGGGACACCTGGGGTGCTAGTGAAGGGCTCAGAAAATATTATTAAAGACATATTTGTCATTGCCTTCATGGCACAGAGTCATCATTTTCCAAGCCACTGGTTGTATTCACTAAAACACTTTAAAATATGGTCCAGTGGACAAGATTTCCACTAAGGAAACATACATAAGGAAACGAAGAATACTAGTAAAGACATACAAGTTGCCCACTGCTAATCACACTTACCAAAACACATTACCAAAATTATCCCAAAGCCCTCTTTGTATATGATCTTATCAAAATACAAAACTGTGGTAACCCAATAGAAGGGTCACTTTATGGAATTCAAGTCTAAAACATTTGTATTTTGAAAAAAATCTACTTATAGGCAGCCTCAATAAAGAGACAAGTTAAGCTTCTTATAAGAGTTATTAACAGCACCTGTCCCCTTTTCTCTTATAGTTCCACTGAACTGTTTCTTAATTGTACTAACAATCTATAATAGTCACCCAGGGAAGCACCTGCCACATAAATTCCTAGGGTGACTGAAACTTCTGATACCTTTATAAAATCAGGTGAAGATATAACAAAGATGACTTAACAGAGTTCCTTTTGCTTTCAGAGCTAAATTTGATCACTGTATTGGATGGAGGAAAATCACACCGAATTTTTATACCTAGTGCTTTTAGTTCTATCCATCTTTGTGACTCCATTTGGAGTGTGATTGTTAGATTAAACTTTAGTGGTTTGCCTTTTTCATTTCCATTATACAGATGAGAAAAATGAGACCAACAGGTTTAAGTACTTGGTCAGTGATACAGATAGTAAGTATCTAAAACCAGTTTTAGATACTTCCTGATTCAAGGACTGGTGCACTATGCACTTTAAGTTACCTTAAGGTATAAAGAATATATAAACACAGTTGTTTATCCTTTATTCTCAAAGAAGATCATGATATCAGGGAGTTGCTGCCACGACATGCAAGTGAATTGGATTTAAGTGAGGAAGGGCTGTGCAAGTTACCTGCATCACTTTCCCCTCCAGAGACATCTGGATCCAGTGGCCAGATTTAGATCAGGACTGGAAATGTCCTTGGATGCAATGGGAGATCGTAGTCTTTTTAAACTATGTCACACTCATACACACACACACACACACAAACACACACGCACGCACACATGTGAATAAAGATAATTTCAAATCTAGAGACAAGATACTCATGGGGAGCAAAAAGATCTCAGTAAGTTATGAAAGTAAAGCATGCTTTTAAAAGCATCCATTCATTTTCCAAATATTTTATGTTTTCTCTCTGTGTCTTTCTCCATATTTGTCTCTTTTCATTTATATACATATATTTAGAGGGATGTGTATATTTGAATGTGTACCTATGTTTATATATATGAATATACATATATGTGTATGTTTATCTGTACATGTGTATATTTATCTATCGATATCTATATCAATATCCATAGGTATATTATTGACTTCTTTTTTTTAATCATCCCATCATTAGATCTTCCTGACCAGCAAAGATTTTGAGATTTATTTTTCAAGTTTATTTTTACACTTGTTGTAGATTATTTGGAGTAATATTATTGATGATTCCTGCCTTACAACATACTGACTTATATGACATACTCTGTTTTGACAAACATGAGCAGGTGTTTTGGAGGATAGACTGAGCAAAATATCCTTTGAGCTATTTCATGATGCTTTGAGAAACATTTTAGCTGAACCATGAAGTGGCACAAATGAATGCACATTTATACACCTTTTGGTATATTCAAAGATGCTTGAATATCAGGGTTGTGTGTTTCAGGCAGAATTTGTCCTCAGATATAGTGTCCCTTTCAAAGATGATGAACTAAATTCATTTAAAAAAGTTCAACTTACTTTCACAAACTGGAATCATATACACTGAAGTATAAAATGGAAACTTGGTAAAAGACACAGAATATAGACGTAAACAAGCCAATATTTAAATTTCCTTTTCTACTTATACATATATATATATATTAACTTTTTAAATACATATTTATTTGTAAATCTTATTGGGATAGAAAAATCAGAACAAAAGAGAAAAAACAAGAGGAAATAAAAATAGAAAAAAAAGAAGTGAATATAATATATAATGAGTTACAATCAATATGCATAACTCTTCTTCTAGATGGCATTTATTGCGGTTGCCTTGGATCAATGAACTATTGGGAAGAAACAAGTCTTTAATAGTTGATCATTACAAAATCTTGCTGTTACTGTTTACAATGTATTCTTGCTTCTGCTTGTTTCTATGAGTATCAGTTCATGTAAATCTTTCCAAGCCTTTCTAGAATAAACATGTTAATCATTTTTATAGAATGATAAGAATCCAAACCTTCATATACTGCAACTTATTCAACCATTCCCTAACTGATGGGAATCTGCTAATTTTCCAATTCTTTTCTCCCACAAAAAGAATTGCTACAAATATTTTTGCACATGTGGGTCCTTTTCCCTCCTTTATGATTTCTAATCATATAATGCAGACCCATTATAATACAGACCCATTAATGGCACTGCTGGGTCAAAGGGTATGCACAATTTTATAGCCATTTGAATATAGTTTTAAATTACTCTCCAGAATGGTTGGATCATTTCACAATTCAACCAACAGTACATTAGTGTGCCAGTTTTCCCACATCCCCTCCAACATTTATCATTATCTTTTCCTGTCATTTTAGCCAATCTGAGAGGTGTGAGGTGGTACTTCATCACTGTTTTAATTTTCATTTCTTAATAATGATTTAGAGCATTTTTTCATACGACTATAGATGGCTTTAATTTTAACATCTGAAAATTATCTATTCATATCATTTGATCATTTATCAATTGAAGAATGACTTGTATTCTTATAAATTAGACACACTTCTTTACACATTTTAGAAATGAGATCTTTATCAGAAACACTGCCTGTAAATATTTTTCCCACTTTTGTGCTTCCTTTTTAATCTTGCATTTCATAATGTTGTCTAGTTCCTTTCTTCTCCAAAGATCTGAAAAGTAAATTATTGTTTGTTCTCCTAATTTGTTTACGGTATGACACTTTATGCCCAAATCATGTACTTATTTTGACTTTATTTTGGTATTGGGTGGTAGCTATGACTTCATACTGAGTTTCTGACATATTACATTCCAGCTTTGCCAGCTATTTTTGTGAAACAGTGAGTTCTTATCGCAGAAGCTGGGGTTTGGTGGTATATCAAATACTAGATTACTAAATTCATTGATTATTGTGTCAAACCTATTTCACCAATTCACCACTCTATTTTCAACTAGGATGATGTTGATATATATTATTTCAGAAACTACAATCTTTTATAGTAGTTGCTGATAAACCCTCTATATATCTAACTGTACCTCCAGTGCATTTGAATTGTTTTTGTTGTTTATTTGTTTCCCATAAATTTTTCTCTTTCATCTGGGAGTTTAGAAATTTAGCAATAATAATTCTATGTGTCTTCCTTTTAGGATCTTTTTGAATTGGTAATAGGTATTTTTTTTTCTATTTCTACTTTCCCCTATGGTTTTATCACTTCAGGATAATTTTCTCTGATTGTTACTTACATTAATGTGTCAATTTTTTTGATCATAACTTTCAGATAATTCAATATTATTTATGTTTTCTCTTCCTTACCTGTTCTTCGTATCGTGGTTTTTCTTTTGAGATATTTTAACATTCTGATTTATTTTTTTAATTTATATTTTGTTTTGCTATTTCTTGATCTTTTATAGATTCACTGAGTTTCCCTTACCAAATTACAATTTTCTAAGCTTTTCTTCTTGAGAACTCTATATCTTCTATTCTAATTGGTTAACTACTACAAGATTGTTTTCATGATTGCCATTTTGTCATATGGCTTAAAATGAGATACTGCTAGTCTACCTTTCTTCACATTGTTTTTCATTAATCCCTTGACAATAAGTTTTTTTCCTTCTAGATGAATTTTATTATTTTTGAATTCAATAAAACAATTCTTTAGTATTATGCTTGCTATGATATTGAATTGATAAATTAATTTAGGTAAAATTGTCATTTATTATATTGGTTTGACCTACATATAGATAATGATGAATTGTTTAGGTATTTTGTTATTTATGTGAAAAATATTTTGTAATTATGTTAATATAGTCCTTAGATTTGTATTAGAAGGTAAGTTGTGAAATATTTTATGTTGTTAGAGTCATTTTTAAAGGAATTTCTCTTTCTGAGTTTTGTTGATAATATATAGAAATGCTGATGATTTCAAATGAGATTGGTTGAAGAAAAACAAAAAAAATACAAAAAAATTATGAAAAAAAGAGTTACCCAAATAGAAAAGAAAATATAGAGTTCTCAAGAAGAGAAACCAAACTCTCCAGTACATGTCCTATTTTATATGTATCCCATCTGGGTTCTTGTCCTTATTACAAGAAAGTTCATGTCTCCATAGTGATCATGAATTTTTTAAAAAATGGGTAGTCAAGCCTAGCTATTGCTATGTATCATGAGGATCAAGCCAGATTAAATAAGTATCTAATTCCCATTTCTAAATCCATAAATATTGCAAAGGTCATAACAGATTTCTATTGTTAATGAAATATTTTGCCTTGAAAAGCACTTACACAGAAGTAGAAAAGTCAAATAAATGGATAATGGGAAATATACCTGGTTCTCACTGTCTTATTAGATTCTTTGCCCAGAGACTTTTAGATTTCTTCCACATTTCAAAGAACAAATATGTACTATGAGGTGTTTGGTAAGGAAACATCTAAACTTTACTGCATGATCTCACATAATTCTAGAGAAACATATAAACTTGACCACATTAAAAATAGCTGATTGTCTTGTAATGAGAAAGGGAAATGAATTAGTCAGGACTTTTGAATATCAGAGCAACTCTGGTGATTTTAATTATGTAAGTCTCTTTCTCTGAGCTCATGTTTGTGCTCTTACATGTTGGTTTTTGTTTCTGGAGAGAGTTCCCTTTACTGGATTTTCCCTCCTACCTTTCATTTTTTAAAATATCTTATTCACGGGCAGCTAGGTGGCGCAGTGGTTAGAGCACCAGCCCTGAAGTCAGGAGGACCTGAGTTCAAATCTGGTCTCAGACACTTCCTAGCTGTGTGACCCTGGGCAAGTCACTTAACCCCAATTGCCTCAGCAAAAAGCAAAAAAAAAAAAATATCTTATTCACCAGTACCCCTACAGAGGTTCCCCCCCTTCTCCTTCCCCAAACACATTTAGTAAACCAGTGACACTGTCTTTCTTGTTGTTTCCTGAACAAAACACTCCATTTTCCAACTTTGGACATTTTCACTGACTGTCTGTCTCCCATTACTGTATTGCTCTCCTTATTTCTATCTCCTCAAATCTCTGGCTTCCTTCAAATGCTAGTTAAAATCTTATCTTCAGCAAAAAGATTTTCTCTTTTTCCTTAATGTTAGTTTCTTCTCTTTGAACAGTATTTCTAATTTATCCTGCTGTTATTTTCATCATTCATCTTATCTCTCTCATTAGAATCCAAACTCTTTAAGAGGATGATATTCTCCTTTTGTCTGTTTGCTTGTTTGTTTGTTTGTTTTTTAATATCAGGAGTCAGTAAATTTTCTGATGCATAATAGGTACATGATGATTATTAATCTATTGACTGATTGTACCATACTTCCAATGGTCAAAGGTTGAAGCCACAATATATACCTAAGTTCTTGGTGTTATGTCAAAAAGGCTAATAACTGATGAATTCTTGATGACACCCTTTGCTCCCATCCTCTTAGACATGCCAGAGATTTTTGAGATTCTATCTATGAGATGTCATGAAATCCTCTACTAATGTGTCTTTGATATCAATATCCTATGAATCAAAAATCAATCAATTAATCAACCAATTAGCAAACAATCATCAAATTAAATACATGGGCAATCATGTTTTGTAGTGAATAGGGTGTTGGGTGTAAAGGCAAGAAGATATAAGTTCAAATCACTCAGATACTAGCAGTGTGTCCAAGAGAAAGTCATTTAACCTTTGTCTGCCTCAGTTTTTTCATTTGCAAAATGGGAAAAATAATAGTAAGTATTTCATAGAGTTGCTCTCAAGGGTTTTGTAAACTTTAAAGAACTATGTAAATTATAACTATTATAACTTCCAGAATAATTAAGTACTTAGATAAACCATTTATAAACTATTAGCTATGTGGCAGGTTCTGTGGTAAATACTGAGTGTGAAAGGAAGGCAAAATAGCCTCTGTCAAGTAAGTTCAATTCTTTTTTTTAAAGAAATTCTATTTTAGTTATTTATTAATTTTTAATGTGCATTGCTTTATGAACCATGTTTGGAGAGAAAATAAGAACAAAAGGGAAAAACTATGGAAGAGGGAAAAAAAAAACAAAAAAAGAAGTGAATATAACATGTTTGAATTACATTCATTCTCCATAATTTTTTTTTCTGGATGCAGCTGGCATTTTATATCTGAAGTCTATTGAGACTGGCTTGGATCATTGATCCACTGAGAAGAACCAAGTCTTTCATAGATAATCATTGCACATTCTTTTTATTTTTAATTAAAAGCTTTTTATTTACAAAACATGAGTGATTTTTCTACATTGAGCTTTGCAAAAACCTTTTTTTCCCCAAGCTTTTCCCCTCTTTCCCCCCACCCCCACCCCTAGATGACATGTAAGCTAATGCATGCTAAATATGATAAATTATATGACAAATCCAATATATGTATACATATCTATACAGTTATCTTACTGCAAAAGGAACATCAGATCTAGAAAGAGAAGAAAAAAAAAAAAACAACCTAAGAAGGAAAACAAAATGCATGGAAATATTCACAGAAAGCATTAAAATGCTGTGTTGTGGTTCACACTCAGTTCCCGCAGGCCTCTCTCTAGATATATATGACTATCTTCATCACTGAACAATAGGAACTGGTTTGAATCACATCATTGTTGAAGAGAACCATGTCCATCAGAATTGATCATCGTATAGTCTTGTTGCTGTGTATAATGTTCTCCTAGTTCTGCTGATTTCACTCAGCATCAGTTCATGCAAGTCTCTCCAGACCTCTCTAAAATCATCCTGCTGGTTGTTTCTTAGAGAACAATAATATTCCATAACATTCATATACCATAATTTATTCAGCCATTCTCCAATTGATGGGCATCCTTTCAATTTCCAGTTTCTTGCCACTACAAAAAGGGCTGCCACAAACATTTTTGCACATGTGGGTCCCTTTCCCTCCTTTAAAATCTCTTTGGGATATAAGCCCAATAGAAACACTGCTGCGTCAAATGGTATGCACACTTTGATAGCTTTTTGAGCATAGTTCGAAATTGCTCTCCAGAATGGTTGGATCCGTTCACAGTTCCACCAACAATGCATCAGTGTCCCAGTTTTCCCACATCCCCTCCAACAGTTATCATTATCATTTCCTGTCATTTTAGCCAATCTGACAGGTGTGTAGTGGTATCTCAGAGTTGTCTCAATTTGCATTTCTCTGATCAGTAATGATTTGGAGCACCTTTTCATATGACTAGAAATAGTTTCAATTTCTTCGTCTGAAAATTGTCTGTTCATATCTTTTGACCATTTATCAATTGGAGAATGGCTTGAATTCTTATATATTTGAGTCAATTCTCTATATATTTTAGAAATGAGGCCTTTATCAGAACCCTTGGATGTAAAAATATTTTCCCAGTTTACTGCTA
>JAJPUD010012124.1:0-30566 GCA_023553655.1 Myrmecobius fasciatus
GACATGGTTCTCTTCAACAATGATGTGATTCAAACCAGTTGTTCTGCAATGAAGATAGTCATATACATCCAGAGAGAGGCCTGTGGGAACTGAGAGTGAACCACTACACAGCATTTTAACACTTTCTGTGAATATTTCCATGCTTTTTGTTTTCCTTCTTAGGTTGTTTTTTTTCTTCTTCTCTTTCTAGATCTGATGTTTCTTGTGCAGTAAGATAACTGTATAGATATGTATACATGTATTGTATTTGTCATATAATTTATCCTATTTAGCATGTATTAGATTACCTGTCATCTAGGGGTGGGGGGTGGGGGGAAGGAGGGGAAAAGCTTGGGAAAAAAAAGTTTTTGCAAAGGTCAATGTTGAAAGGTCACTCATATGTTTTGTAAATAAAAAGCTTTATAAAAAAATAAACTTAATATAGTCAAAATTACCTATCTTTTGTTCAGTTAAGATTTCCAAGTCTTCTTTGGACATAAATTTATTCCATCTCCACAGGTCTGAGAGGAAAACTATCCTATGTACCTCTATAATATCACTCTTTATATCTAGATCATGAACCCACTTAGAACTTATCTTGGTATGTGGTGTTAGGTGTGGGTCAAGCCCTAATTTCTTCCATACTAGTTTCCAATTTTCCCAGCAGTTTTTGCCAAATAGTGAATACTTATCCCAGAAGCTGGGGTAATAAAACAATTTCTTAAGAATTGCACGTTTTATGATTCAAACCAGTTCCAATTGCTCAGTGATGAAGAGAGCCATCCACACCCAAAGAAAGGCCTGTGGGAACTCGGTGTGGAAAACAACATAGCATTTTCATGCTTTCTGTTAATGCATGCTTGCTTGCATTTTGTTTTCCTTCTTGGTTTTTTTTTTTTTTACCACATACGATTTTTATTGTGCAGCAAAATAACTATAAATTTGTATGTATGTACATATATATTTATATATTATTTATTATATATTTTAACATATTTAGCATGTATGGGACTACCTGCCATCTAGGTGAGGAAATGGGGGGGAGAGGGGAAAAATTTGATACAGAAGGTTTTGCAAGGGTCATTGTTGAAAAATTACCCATGCATGTGTATTGTAAATATAAAGCTTTAATAAAAATATGATTGGCTCACAGAAAGTTTTTTTGGGGGAGAGGAAAGAGCTATCCATAAACTCAAAAGAGGACAACAATGCTTGTTTTCTCGGAGAGGAAGTAAAAGGAAGGGAGGAAAAAAAATTGCAACACAAAATTTTGCAGGATTGAAATGTTGAAAAAAATATGAAATAAAAGAGTAAAAATGACCAAATAGAAAAGAAAGCACAAAAGCTAATTTAGGAAAACACCTTCAAAATAGAATTGTGCAAGTGGAAGCTAATGAGTATATGAGAGAGACATCAAGAAGCAAACAAAATTTTAAAAACTGAAAACAATGGAAGAAAAGATAAAATATTTCATGTGAAAAAAGAACTGATTTGGAAAATGGATACAGGGAAGAAAGATCAAAATAACTGTACTACTTGAAAGACATCATCACTGGACCGATTATTCCAAAAAATTGCAAGGAAAACTGCTGAGGTTTCCTAGAATCAGAGAGAAAAATAGAAAATTAAAGAATCTAGCAATCGGTTTAGAAAAGAGATCCAAAAATAAAGCCTCCAATAAATATTAGATCCAAATTTAAGAGTCATGGGGAAAAAAATCTACAAATGGCCAAAAAAGAAGCAATTCAAATATCAGGGAATCACAATCATAATTACACTGCACCTGGCAGTTGCAAAATTGAAATAATGAGGTCATGTGTCATGACATTGTGGAAGGCTGAAGAATTAGGATGACAATCAAGGATCATCTACACAGCAAAATTGAGCATAACACTTGAAAGTAAAAAATGGTCATAAAATAAAATGGAAAGATTTCAAGCTTTCATAAAGAGAAAACCAGAACTAAACAAACAAACAAAAAAATCGACATCTAATCTTGAGGTGCAGAAGAAGTATAAACAGACTAAAAGGTAAAAGAAAATATAAGGGATTGAATAGAGCTACCATGTTTACATGCCTTGTTGTAAAGATGATACTAGTAAAAATTGTGTTACTAATAGTACAGCTAGAAGGAATAGACATAGATTGAGAATATAATTTAAAGTGAATATGAGAGAGTGACACTTAAAAATGATTAGGAAGATAAATACACTGGTTGTAAAAGATAGGGGGAGACAGAATATTAAAAATTATGTCAATAAGGAAGCATGAAAAACTTTGGGATAATGAAGATGAGATGGCTGGCAATGAAAAGTATTTGATTATTACTTATATCTGTAATTGGCTCAAAGCAGGAATAAAAGACACAATCTGTTGAATATGGAAATCTCTCTTACTTGAAGGGGAAGAGGGAGGGGAGAGGATTAAGTAAAAGGGTGGGACTAGGGTGGGCAATTATTGAAGGACTTGCATGAAGTGATAAAAAGCGAAATGAGCAAAACCATTGAAATATTATACTCACTATCAACAACATTACATGAGGATCAATTATAAATAATTCATGTGTTGTTGTTTTTTGTTTGTTTTTTTTCAGCAACACAATTATCCCAGATAAGTAAAAAGAACTCATGAAAGAAAATGCTATCCATATCCAGATAAAAGTCTGGTGTGCTCTGAATGCAGATTGAAGCTTGTTTGTTTTATTTCCTTAATTACTTGTTATTCTTTCTTTCTTTTTTTTTCTTTTTTCCCTTTTGATCTTTCACAACTGTTACTAATATGTAAATGTGTTGTATATGATCAAACTACATACATTTTTCAGAAAAGAAGAGAAGAGAAATAGAGAGATGAATAAACACTTGGAACTTAAAATTTTGTAAAAATGAATGCTAATTGACATATTTGGGAAAAAAGTAAAATAATGTTAATGAAAAAGAATGAGAAAAATACAAATATTATCTGCCTACTTAGTGATGTAAACAATTTGGATCTATTGAAACCCTCATGTTTTCTTTTTGTTTTTTCTCTTTTCCCCCTAATTGCTTCTTTTTGGGCTTGCTTTTTGAAATTACATTGTTTTGATTTGATTTGATTTTATACTTTTCCTTATAAAATTTGAAATCCTTCCATTTCTTTGAATGACCTTTATTTTCTGTTTAAATATTATATTTCATTTTGTTGGGTTGGTGATTATTGGTTGTAGTACTATCTTCTCTGCCTTGCAGCATGTTTGATAGTTTCTAATCTTTTATTGTTTTTATTTTTGTAAGTCCTGTGTAATCCTTATTGTGGCTTCCCAATATTTGAGTTGTTTCTGATAATTTGTTTTGTTTCCTTGACTTGAGAGTTCTGAAATTTGGCTAATATTTCTTGGTATTTTGAGATCTCTTTCTTAAGGTGATCAGTGGAATATTGCAATTGCTATTTTGTCATGTTTCCAGTTTTCCTTGGCAATATTTTGAAATTTGTTTTCCAGGTTCTCCTTCTAGTAATGACTCTCAGGTGGTCCAATGACTCTGATCTTTTCTCTCCTGTATCTATTTTCCATATTAGTTATTTTTCCCATGAAGTATTTTACATTTTTTTGTATTTTTCCCTTTATTTTTTTATTGATTCTAAATGTTGCATAGAATCATTTTGCTTCTACTTGCTTAATTCAAATGTTTTAGGAGTTGTATAAATCTCATAGGTGTTTGATTCTAAAATTGATATAATTAATAAAGTGATTGGGCAGCCAAGGTGGTTAAAGAAACTTGGTGTATGGAGAAATACTATAGTTAATTAGCATGCTCTTTTATATTGTTATATTGATTTCATTACATGAACACCATTATTCATGACTAAAATTTCATTCCTGATTCATACTTTTTTGGTACCATACAAATATGTATTGAATACCTACTACGTGTTCTACACTGTACTGTAATTCTTATGATTGGCCTATAGAAAACATCATTGCATGTTTTTTGTGGGTCATCATTTCTTACAACACTATTTCTCAGAATGAAGAGGCATCTGCATTCCATATCACCAAACTTTAATAGGTTTATATTCACTTATGCTTCATCATCAAACTGCAGCCCAAAATTACAATTACACTTTGATGGCATAATCAGTAGGCATTCTGCTGAAGCAAATTTTCTTAGTATACAATTAAGTGAACTAGAAAATGTGTTTTTTTTCTCCTAAAGTTATAGTCATAGATACATTGATTTAGAGCTGGAAGAGACCATATTAATTTACTCCTTTTAATTGCAACATAAGCAGAGTGTACTCACAACTTAAAATGCAAATGGTTATTGGATGGATGCTGCTTCTCAGCCAAATCCTTACAATGCTGCTTCCCCTCATGAGCACATCCTCTATTTTCACCTACCTCTTATATGTTATAATTCCCCATTAGAATGCAAATTCTTTAATGGGACAACTATCTATTTGCTTTTATCTATGTTCCCCAAACTTACTATAATGCCTGACACACATAGAAAGAACTTAAAAAATTAACTCTCTCTGTCTATCCATCTTTCCAATAAGCTGTCCATCTGTCAGTAAATCTTTCCATCCTTCTATCTATCCATGTGCCTAACTACCTTGTAAAATTTGCATGGACTGAATAATATTTTTTTTTCACTATGATGGAAAGTACAATGACCTTTCAATGCATCTACAATTTCTCCACCACACCTGAAACTCATTCTCTTTCAAAATTTTCTGTTTCTATCTAGTACAACACAATACTTCAAATCAATTTCATTTCTTTAGAATCAATCTTTTCTCTTCCATCTCCTTCACCCTAAATATTCAATCTTATCCCAGATCTTGTCAATTCTATCTCTACTATAGTTCTCATTTGTTTTCTCCTTTTTTACTCATAATTTCACTTGCCTGGTACAAGCCTTAATCATTTCTAATCCATATTAAAAAAAGCCTCCTTCCCACCAATTCATCTTACCTCTTTTCTGTGCTGTACAATTGATCCACAATGTAGCTGTGAAATTAATTTTCTGAAGGCAAAGTCTGACCATATTTCTCCCTACTTGGAAATCTTTAAGGACTCCAAATTGATTCTACCATATGAAAAATAAGTCTTCTACTGTTACTTAGAGCTGTATATAATCTTTTCTCCACTTAGAAGTTTTCCTTTTATGGATATTGTTCATGTCAGTCCCGTTCATGAATTTTAACTTCCAGCTCTATGATGATGCATCATGTTCAACCTTCCCAATCCGTCATTCCTCTCAGAGTTTTCAAAGGTCTAGAATTCACTCCCTCCTTCACCTTGTCTTTTAGAATCTGAATCTTACTTAAAATTCCAGCTGATGTGCCATCACCTGCATTAGTGTTGTAAAACCCACATAGTAACAAGGACCATTAAATTGCGCATACAAAAGAATTGCTATCAATCACATATTGACAGTAAACTGCATTAGTATATAGTATATTATTGAATCTTTATTTTGTTAAATATTTACCAACTATATTTTAATATAATTAATACTGCATTCCGGTGCTGTGAGTCACAATGTAGCCCAAGAGAAGTGTATTTGATATCTCTGACCTGCATAATACTTGTCCTAATCACCCTTGATGCCTCAAATTAGCTTGTATTTATTTTTCTCTAAGCATGTAATCCTTGAATTAAGTTCCTATAAGCCGTGGCCTTTTTGTTGGTTGATTGCTTGTTCTCTTTTAATCATTTTAAATAGAATTGGTGGTAAAGTCAAGAAAACAAAAGAAGAAATTATTAGAATGTGATGGGTAAAGGAATGGAAATAACCATTAATATAATACTTTATTCCAGGCACTGTGTTAAACTTGTTACAATTAAAAGAAAAGAAAAGTTATTCTCAAAACAAATCTATGATATAGATGCTGTTATTATTTCCATTTTACATTTGAAAAAAAAGCTGAGTCACATGGAGGTTGTGATTTGCCCAAAGTCATACAGTTAGCAAGTGTCTGAAGCCAAATTTAGACTTGTCTTCAATGAACCACCAAACTGCTAACGATTGGGAATGAAAATAATTTAAGCATAGTAGATGCTATTTGTTTTGCATTGCTCTACCTTGAAAACAGATATCAGATGAAAAGTTATGCATAGATTCTAAATAAGGAATTCAAATAGTTTTTGTGATATTCTTCTGAGTGAAGGGAAAACATTCAATTTTTTCTTAACAAGCAAATATATTGGTTGACAATATATTGTAGTATCATAGGTAAAGAAAGATGGACTTTTCATGATTGTACTTAAAAGTCAAAACTAAAGATTTACAGAATATATAGATATGAAATATATATATGTATATATATATATATGCATATATATATATATACATATGCATACTTACACATGTGAATTGTCTCAGGAACTGTCAATTTTCAAAAATAAAAGGGTCCTGTTTTTCTCTTTTTTAATTGACACCTACAAAATGACTCTTTTTCTTCATCATAAATATTATAATCTCTTCATCAGATCTATCTATCTATCTATCTATCTATCTATCTATCTATCTATCTATCTATCTATCTATCTATTGGTGTATGTCCTCAATAAGCCAGCATCACATCATTCATATGTGGAACCATCAGTTACAGTAAATGGTGAAATTTTGAATGCTGTGGATAAGTTGTCTTATCTGAGCAGGATACTTTCCAGGGATATCAACACTGATAATATATTGACACACACATTGCCAAAGTTAGTTCAGTGTTTGGGAGGCTCCAGAGAAAAACGTGGGAGAGTAGAGATCAGACTGGGTACCAAACTGAGGGTCTACACAACTTTTGTGCTGACCTTATTGTTGTATGCTTATGAAAGCTGGACAGTATACCAACATCATATCAGGAAACTGAATCACTTCCATTTGAATTGTCTTAGGAAGATTCTGAAGATCATCTGGAAGGATAAGATAATAGAAATTAAGTTCCTTTCTCAAACTAAACTGCCAAGCATAACAACTCTAGGGCAGAGAGCACAACTCATTGGGTTGATTACATTGTTTGAATGTCAAATGTACATTTGAAATATATATATATATATATAAATATATACGTGTATATATATATAAATATATAAATATATTATGGAGAACTCAAACAGGGTTACCTCTCACATAGTGTTCAGAAAATATAATGTAAGGACACTCTCAAGGCCTCTCTTAAGAACTTTAGAATTGACTGTATGACATGGGAGACATTGGCACAGGAGGGCCCTTCATGCTGTGCCCTCATCAGAGGAGAAGCTGTGCTCTATGACCAAAACAGAATTGAATTAGTGCAAAAGAAATATGAGATGCACAGAATTAGAAAAGCTATCCCAAATGTGCATAGGGACTATTTCTGTCTGACCTGTAGCAGAGCATGCTGAACTCATATTAGTCTGAGCATCCACAGTGGGACACATTGTAATTTGACTCTTAACATAGGGATGCCATTTCAGTATTCTTCAAGTACAAAGGACAGAACCAACCAACAAATATACATTATATATTATGTTTAGTATTGATCAGTGAACATTTTGCAAGTGATTTATGATATGTCTTGATTATGATAATTCCATTGAAAAATGATTATACATTTATAACATATTTCAGTCATTCTCTTGGAAATATTTTAAAACTGTTGGTTTAAGCCTTATGATATATTTATATCTACATCTCTATATATACATATATAAAAATATATAAATGCATATACATATACATATATGTATATATACAGAAACAGTGTTGGTCATGAGTGAGAAAATCAATTGCTTTAAATGCTAGAATGAAACAGAATAATTTTTGCATAAAAAGGAAGAAAGTATGTGAAGTTTGAAGTCTTTTTTACTTTACTTTTACTTTACTTGTGGGTAAATATGCTAGTCCACATTGCTCAGGTTTTTTTTTTGTTTGTTTGTTTTTGTTTTTTTGTTTTTTTTGCAATTTTGAGATTACCATTTTTCAATGGTAATTTTATGCAGATTTGAATAAATTCCTAATGGAGGTCAGCTATTCAGAAAAGTTAATCTCTGGTAGCAAAACAGGCATATAGGTCAATATTGACTATGTGGTAATATTGTTAATCGGATTGGATCGTATGTAGTTCAACTTTTCATTTTCAAGACTAACTGCTAATCTTTTCTACCTTGTCCTTGGCTCTTCTTAGTTTTGATTTTTACTCTGAAAAGCATTGTTTTAGTCTTCTCCTCTCATCTTTCTCTAAAACATTTTTTCCAAAAAGCCATCATTAGAGAAAAATGTAACCAGTAACTTTTGATTTCAACCATAAATATTTAGATAGTGATTTTTTTTTTCAAAGTAATCAAGGCATTCATCTATGAACATCTTTTTGAAAGAGCTGATTCAGGGAATTTCTTCTTTGAAAAAAAGAAAAAAAAAGTAGAAAATTTAAGTATATACTCAACTGTAGGTAAGTCATAAAAAATTGACTTGTCATTAATAAAGACAACTCCTAGCTGTAGAACTTGTGGGTTGACAACTCCTCTGAAATTTAGATTTGCAATTATGCAATGGATGATTGAACAAGAAGAAATAGGCTCTCTGTATATGTCATAATTTGGACTTAATATGTTTTGTTACATCTCAACATGGCATAAATTGGTGAATTAAAGAAATGAATATAGTGGATCATTTTTATTCTTGTAAGAAATAAAGGAGATTAGAAATACAGTGAAACATATAGAAGATTGGATGTACCTCATGAATCAGTATTAACATAAACAGAACCAGGAGACCAATATAGCGAATTGCTAAAATGATATTAACAAAAGAAAGCATGAAATAGATTAAGATTCTGAGTAAAGGACTTTACTGATAGTTACACTGAAAAATAAATGAGAAATTACCCATCTTTCTTAAATAGAAAGCCAGTGAAGTAGGAATGTTGCATTCATGTCAGTCACTGTATTAAGTGAGTGTTTTTTTCTTCATTGAGTCTTATAGACTTAATTGGTGGAATGTGTATATGGAAGTAGGAATGGTAGAATGTTGAAAAAGAATTGTTTACATAAAATAAGACACTGATTTATTGTAATTTATTAAAAAGTAAATACAAAATAATTAAAGAGCTCACCAGAGAAGGTGATTTCTGCATGCTTCCATACAAGAAGTGCATTACATTTATTCTTAGATTATCTTTGAAACAGATTGGTAACCTTTTGATAGCAGGTTACAAAAGATATGAATATTTCAGCACAAAAATAGATTTTTTTATAATCATCTAAATAATTACCATCATCTATTGCTTTATATTTGCTGAGACTTGACCATTGAGTTCCATTTTATTTTACTAAGCCGTTTGGAGCAACATTAACATTACCCAACATGCTTAACCTTCATATAATTTATTTTAGTCAAAGGAAGATCAATTGCATTTTGAAAACACTGTTCACGTTGTTACAGACCTTCCAATCAATTGGAGCAGGAAGGATATAGAATCATTATTTTAAAATCAAGGTGAGATCTCAAGTAATGGTAAATCCTTTCCTCAGAATAAAATCACACATTCATTTTCATTTTTTCAGCTTCAACTGACTTATCTAACTCAATATTTTACTTTGCTTCCAATAGTGAAAATATTAATGATGTAGAATTGTTCAGTGAATACATTACTGTTGATTTGCAATGTATCTTGATTGTGATAATTTCATGGGAAAATGATTATTCTTTAAGCACATATTTCCATCATCTAATAATCTACTGAAAGCATTTTGCAAATGTTAGTTTAAGTATTACAAAACGTCAAATTTAAAAAAATAATATGTACATTTTTTCATAGAATCAAGTCTAGGAACATGTACGAGGCAGAATGTTGGCCACATATGGAAAAATCAAGCACTTTGACTGTAAGAATAAAATACATTTCAAAACAGAAAGACAAACTTTGAGGTCCTCTTATGAAATGTTTTAAATCATTGGGGGGAAAAGTGTTGTTCCATAATATGATGGATTTAAATTTTTTTTTCTCATTCAGTCAATAAACACTTAAGTCTCAGCTATATTCAATTTCAAGTACTGTCCTAAGTACTAATGATGCAGAAATATTCCCTGTACTCAAGGAGTTCACAATCTAATGGGGGAAAAATTAAGTAAACAAATGAATACAAATAAGTTACATATAAGAGAAATAAGAGAAACTTGATAAAAGGTATTAGAATTAAAAGTGATTGGTAGTGGTTTCCTGTGCAAATTGGAATTTAGTTGGTACTTAAAGGAAGGGAGTAGGTGGAGACTAGGAGAGAGGGTATTATTGATATTCTTTGTTGATTTTAAATATTTTGGGCACTGAATATAGGATTGGGTTGGGAATATGTTTCATTTAGAGCTAGAAAGGACCAAAGTGATAATCTAGTAAACATCTTCATTCCTCACCTAGTGGCTGCTAGGGTTTATAGAGGATAGAGTTGTGTATTCGGACTCAAGAACTAGCTGTGTGACCCTGATCAAGTTATTTAATTTTTGTCTGTATCAGTTTCATCATATGCAAAATGCAGACAACAATAGCATGCACTTCCCAGGCTTGTCGTGAAGTTCAAATATGTACAAAGTTTTTTTAAACCTCATAATGATATTTAAAATCTAGTTAAAGGTAAAAGGTAAAAGGTACTGAAGATGGGATTTAAATTCAGGTTTTCTGAGCCCACAACTCACAACCGAGTGGATCAGAGTTTTATTCAGAAATAATATTCACAAATTAAATTTTTATTAAATATTTACTGTGTGGAAGATGTAAAATAAAAAGTTTAGCTGAAGCCCATTCTATTTGCTCCAGGAAAATCCCAGCCACTAATAATGAGTTCGTTCTCTCTCTCTCTCTCTCTCTGTGTGTGTAATAAGGACACAAATTTATTTAAAAGTTCATATCAAATATAATATAACTATAACATCTGGATAATTTAAAATGCCAAGAAGTCCCCTTTTGAATGATGCAAGGATTTAATTTTTTTTTTAAATTAGATTGTCTATTTGTTCTATGTAACCTCTTCTATTTTATATTTTTACATGCAATTTCTCTCCCTAGTCCATTGAAGAATATACTGCTACAGTAAACATCACAGACACACACACACACACAAATTGTGGGAACTTTTGAATTCAGATCATTTACTTAAAATTATTGTAGCATATGTCAGCAAAATTTTGTTCTATTTTCAACACTGTGCTTTCTAAAATACATATTCTGATGTTTTACTTAAGAATGATATATGCATTGTCAAGGGGTGAAGGATGGGGAGAAGGGAAATATGTGGAACATAAGATTTTGCAAGGTTAAATGTTGAAAACTACATTTTCGTGTACTTTGAAAATGAGAAGTGATTATTCAAAACTAAAAAAAAAATCCTTGATACAATGAGGGAATTGAAATACAGAGTAGGGGGAAGGAAAAAAAAAGAAACAATGGGAGTACTCAGTAATTGAGAAATAACTAAACTGTAGAATATGACTATAAAAGGAAAATATATGTGAGATTATGAGAGAGAATTTCAGACAATACTAATAGTAAGACCAGATGCAATGTAAATTGAATATACCTAGGTGAACCAAATATACCACAAATTTTTCTAAGGAAAAACAAATTGGAAAGACAGTTATTAAAGCTATACACATGCGCAAACACACACATACAATCTGCAAAGGACCTTGAATAAAGTTTGTTATCTATCTTTTGATAGAACAGTGAAAGATCCAGTTATATAAGAAAGCATGCATATTTCAATATGGTCATTCAATGAATCTGTTTTGCTTGACTTGTCTTTTTTTTTCTTCATTTTTTTTGGGGGGAAGGGATAGTTGAGGAAGGGGAGAAGTCATGGTAACAACAAAAACAAAAAGAAAAGTTAAGAGTACAGGGATTTTTAATACAAAGAGGAGAACAGAATAAAATTCAAAAGGAAGCATAAACTAGCAGGGCAGTTTTAGACATAACTGATTGATGGATCATATAGAACCTTACTGGTACCATGGTAATTAAAATATTGCTTTCCTACAATTTTTGCAATATTTTAATATGATATGGAAGACCCAGCTTTTAGTTATGAAATATTGTGGGTTTTCTTTTGGGGATTTAATTGGTGTATCTTTTAGTTTTTATTCTTTTCAACATTTCCAATAGACCCATGCTATATTGTTTATTATTTTTGAGAATATAATATCTAGGTGTTTGATATGTGTGATGGATCTTATTCTACTGTTTAAGTAGTTGTTTTCTTCAGAAAAAGGGATACCAAACATAACCAAAGAAAATCACACATCAAAAATTTGAACAGGGCAAATAGAAGCTAGTTATTTTGTGAAATTGTAGGAATCAGTTAAACAAACTAGAAAGAATAAAAAAATGGAAGAAAATTAATGTGAATACCTCATTGGCAAAACAACCTACCTGGAAAATAGATCCAGAAGAGACAATATAAAAATTAATGGCATACTTGAAGGCCATGACCAACAAAAAAAGAGTCTGGATAGCATTCTCCAAGAGATCTTTAAGGAAAACTGCCCCAATATTCCAGAAGTAGAGGAGGAAACTCATTGAAAGAATTTATTAATCATTTCTGGAAAGAGATCTCATAAGGAAAAATTTGCCCAAGGAATTTTATTGCCAAATTCCAAAACTATAATCTCAAGGAAAAATTACTGCAAGCTGCCAAACAAAAACAATTCAAATACCAAGGGGCAATAGTCAGGATTACCCAGGATCTGGCATTTTTCTACAACAAAGGACTGGAGGGCCTGGTATACCATAGTCTCAAAGGCAGAGAACCTGGTATTGCAACCAAGAATTTACTACCCAGAGAGATTTAACATCATTTTTCAGGGGAGAAGATGAAACTTCAATGAAATAAGAGACTTTCAATCATTTCTATAGAAAAAGTCAGAATTTAAAAAAAAATAATCTATCAACACAGGTATCAAGAGAACCATTGAGAGATAAACAGGGAAAAATATATATTTAAAAGATAAGCTGTTTACATTCTTAGATGTGAAAAGTATATAACTTTTAAGAACTGTATCTGACACTAGGGCAGACAAAAGGTGGGGTATTACATGGACTGATGGTGTGGTTGTGAATGGACTTTGATGTGATGACATCAAAGAAAAAGGCATTAAGGAGTGGGAAATGGTCTGTACAGGAAAAAGAGGAAAGGGAAAGTAAACTGGGACATTAAGTTCACACCAAAGAGATCAAAAGACATATTATATGGGGGCAGGGAATGAAGAAGATGAGCATTATCTGAAGTCTGATCTCATCAGATTTGGCACAGATTTGGGAATAACTGAATCATTCAGTGGGATATAGAAATGTGTTTAATCCTATAAAGTAGTAGGAGGAAAAAGAGAAAAAGAAAAGAGAGGGACAAGATAGAAGAGAGGGCAGAAACACTAGGAAAAAAGATGATAAGAGAAGGGAGAAAGGGCTGATAGAAGATGAGATAGTGAATGGAGTGGGTTAATAACACTATTAAGAAAAGGGAGAGGAGTGATGGGAGATCAGGTATTGGGTAGTTTGGTAAAAAAAAAAAGAAAACAACAACAACAACAAACAGAAGACTGAGGACAGGGTAGAAGGAGAGAACAAAAGTAAATACAGTGGAGAAAATAGGATGGAGAAAAATCCAGAGCTAGTAATCATAATTGTTGATGTGAATGTCATGAACTCTCCCATAAAACACAAGGAAATAGTTGAATGGATTAAAAAAACATGATCCTACAATAAGTTGTTTACAATAAACATATTTGACACATATAGACACATAGAGCATAAAGGTTAAAAGGCTGGAATAGAATTAATTATGCTTTAGCTAAAGTAAAAAAAATGCAGGAATAGCAATTCTCATCTCAAGATGAAGCAAAAGTAAAAATAGATTTTAGTAAAAGAGATAAGGAGGGAAAGTACATCTTGATAAAGGGTACTGTAAATAATGAAATTTGTGTGCACCAAGTGGTAAAGAAGCCAAATTCCTAGAGAAGATTTTAAGCGAAGTTACAGGAAGAAATAGACAGCAAAACTATTTGAATAGAGGACCTCAACCTCCCCCTCTCAGGATCAGACAAATCAAACCATAAACTAAACAAGAAAGAAACTAGTGAAGTTAATAGGATCCTATAAAACCTAGATATTATAGACCTATGGAGAAAATTGAATAGGGATAGAAAATAATACACTTTTTTCTTAGCAGTACATGGCACCTACACAAAAATTGACCATATACCAGGGCATAAAAACCTCACAGTTAAATGCCTAAAGACAGAAATAGTAAATGCAATGCTTCCTTTTCAAACACCAATGTAACAAAAATTACACCCAACAAAGAGCCAGAGAAAGACAGACTAAAAACCAATGGGAAATTGAATAATCTAATTCCAAAGAATAGGTACGTCAAACCACAAATCACAGAAACAATCCATAATTTTGTCCAAGAAAATGACAATAATAAGACAACATACCAAAACATATGGGATTCAGTCAAAGCAGTTATTAGGGGAAAATGTATATCTCTAAAAAGCTACATAAATAAAATAGACAAAGAGGAGATCAATGAATTATGGATGCAAATAAAAAAATCTAGGGAAAAAACAAATGAAAAACCCCCAATTAAACACCAAATTAGAAATTTTGAAACTCAAAGAAGAGATTAATAAAATGGAAGGCAAGAACACTATTAAACAAATTAAAAAAAACTGAGTTTATTTTATGAAAAAAACCCCAGCAAAGTAGATAAACCTTTTGCTAATTTGATCAGAAAAAAGAAACAAAAAACCAAATCACAAGCATCAAAAATGAAAAGAGTAAACTTTCCACCAATGAAAAAAAATTAGAGAAATAAAAAGTAGCTATTTAGCTCAACTCTATGGCAGCAAATCTGGCAATCTAACCTGAAATGGATGAGTATATACAAAACATATAAATTGCCCAGATTAATGGAGGAAGAAATAAAATACTGCAATAGTCCCATTATAGAAAAAAGAAATTGAACAAGCCATTAATAAACTCCCAAAGAAAAAATCTCCACAGACAGATGGTTTCAAAAGTGAATTCTACCAAACATTTTTAAAACAATTCCAATCCTATGTAAACTATTTGAAAAAATAGCTAAAGTATGAGTACAGCTATATTCCTTTTGTGATACAAATATGGCACTGATGCCTAAACCTGGAAGGGCCAAAACAGAGAAAAAATGATAGACTAATCTCTCTAATGAATATTGATGCAAAAATTTAAAATAAAATATTAGCAAAGCTATTACAGCAACTTATCAGGAAGATAATATATTGTGAACAAGTAGGATTTATGCAAGGAATGCAAAACTGATTCAATATCAAGAAAAATGTTACCATAATCGAACATATCAATAAGAAAACTAACAGAAATAATATGATAGTTTTGATAGATGCAGAAAAAGGTTTTGAAAAGTACAGATCCCATTCCTATTAAAATGCTAAACAGCATAGGGATAAAAGGAACATTCCTCAAAATCCTCAGCACTATTCATCTAAAGCCTAAAGCAAGCAATATTTATGATGGAGAGAAGCTGGACACATTCCCAGTAAGATCAGGGGTAAATCAAGGATACCCGTTATCTCCACTATTATTCAACATTGTATTCCATATGCTGACTTTAGCAATAAGAAAAGAAAAAATAATTATTATTTTTAAAAGCTTTTTATTTTCAAAACATATGCTCAGATAATTTTTCAACATTGATCCTTGTATAGCCTTGTGTTTCAGATTTTCCCCTCCTTCCCCTCACCCCTTCCCTTAGATGGCAAGAAATCCAATATATGTTATACATGTTAAAATATGTTAATTCCAACATGTGTAAACATATTAATAAAATATCTTGCTGCAAAGGAAAATCAGATCATAAAGAAAATAAATGAGTAGGAAAACAAAATGAAAGCAAACAAACAACAGAAAGAGTGAGAATGTTATGTTTTGATCCACACTTAGTTCCCATAGTCCTCTCTCTGAATTTAGATGGCTCTCTGCATCACAAGATCATTGGAATTGGTTTGAAACATTTCATTGTTGAAGAGAACCATGCCCTTCAGAACTGATCATCATACAGTCTTGTTGTTGCTGTGTATATTTATCTTCTGGTTCTGCTCATTTCACTTATCATCAGTTCATGTAAGTTTCTTCAGGCCTCTCTGAAATCATCCTGCTGATTGTTTCTCATAAACAATAATATTCCATAACATTCATATACCATAATTTATTCAATCATTCTCCAACTGATGGGCATCCACTCATTCTCCAGGGCTACCAAAAACATTTTTGCACATATGTTCCCATTTCCGTGTCTTAAGATGTCTTTGAGCTGGGTCACAGGTATGCAGTTTGATAACTATTTGAGCATACTTCCAAATTGATCACTAGAATGGCTGGATTCATTAACCATTCCACCAACTATTAGTGTCCCAGTTTTCCCACATCCTCTCTAACATTTGTTATTTTCTTTTTCTGTCATCTTAGACAATCTGAGATGTATGTAGTAGTATCTCAGAATTCTCTTAATTTGCATTTCTCTGATCAACAGTGAGTTAGAGCATCTTTTCATATGACTAGAAATGGTTTTAATTTCTTCAACTGAAAATTGTCTGTTCATATACTTTGACTATCGATTGGAGAATGGCTTAAATTTTTATAAATTTGAGACAATTTTTTATATAATTTAGAAATAAGGACTTTTTCAGAACCCTTAAATGTAAAAATACTTCCCCAATTTATTACTTCCCTTCTAATCTTGTCTATATTACTTTTGTTTTTACAAAAACTTTTTAATATAAATAAAATTATCTATTTGGTGTTCATTTATGAGTTCCAATTCTTCTTTGGACATAAATTCCTTCCTTCTCCACAGATCTTAGAGGTAAACTATCCTATGTTCTTCTAATTTGCTTATAATAACACTCTTTATGTCTCAATCATGGATCCATTTTGACCTTCTCTTAGTATGTGGTGTTAGGTGTGGGTCAATGCCTAGTTTCTTCCATAGTAGTTTCCAATTTTCTCAGCACTTTTTGTCAAATAGTGAGTTCTTATCCCAAAAGCTGGAGTCTCTGGGTTTGTCAAATACTAGATTGGTATAGTTATAGACTATTTTGTCCTGTGATTGTGACCTCTTCCACTGATTGATTACTCTATTTCTTAGTACTAAATGGTTTGAATGACTGATGACTTATAATATAAGTTTAGTTTTGGCATAGACAGTTCACTTTAATTGGCTTTTTTTTCATTAATTTCCTTGAAAATTTTGACTTTTTATTCTTCCAGATTAATTTTCTTGTTATTTTTTCTAGGTCAATAAAATAGTTGGGAGTTTGATTGGTATAGCAGTAAATAAATACATTAGTTTAGGTAGTATTGTCATCTTTATTATATTCACTCGACCTATCCAAGAGTACTTGATATTTTTCCAATTGTTTAGATCTGACTTTATTTGTATTGGAAGTGTTTTGTACTTTAGTTAGTACAGCTCCTGACTTTCCCTTGGCAGATAGATTGCCAAATATTTTATACTGTCAACAGTTATTTTGAATGGAATTTCTTTTTTGTAACTCTTGTTGCTAAACTTTGTTGGTAATATATAAAAATGCTGATGATTTATGTGGATTTACTTTGCATCCTGTAACTTTACTTAAGTTGTGAATTGTTTCTAGTAGTGTTTTGGTTGATTCTGTAGGGTTCTCTAAGTGTACCTTCATATCATCTGTAAGAAGTTATAATTTGGTTTCTTCATTAACTATTCTAATTTCTTTAATCTCTTTTTCTTCTTTTATTGCAAAAGCTAATATTTCCAATTCAATATTGAATAATAATGATGATAGTGAGCAACCTTTTTACATTTCTAATACTACTGGGAATATTTCTAGTTTTCCCCCATTACATATGTTTCTTGTGGATGGTATTAAATAGATGCTTCTGATAATTTTAAAGAAAAATCCATTTAATCCCATACTCTCTATTGTTTTTAATAGGAATGTGTGTTGGATTTTATCAAATGCTTTTTCTGCATCTATTGAGACAATCATATGGTTTTTGTTAGTTTTTTTTATTAATGTAGTCAATTATGATTATAGTTTTCTTGATATTGAACCAACCCTGCTATATTATTTGGTCATAGTGTATTATCCTGGGCATGTCTTTTTGTTATTTTGTTGCTAATATTTTATTTAAGGTTTTTATATTAATATTCATTAGGGAAATTGGTGAATAATTTTCTTTTTCTGTTTTCACCCTTCCTGGTTTAGCTATTAGCACCATATCTGTGTTGTAAAAGGAAGTTGGTAGGACTCCTTCTTTCACTATTTTTTCAAATAATTTATATAGTATTGGAATTAATTGTTCTTTAAATGTTTGGTAGAGCTCACATGTAAATCCATCTGACATGAAAATTTTTTCTTAGGGAGCTGATTAATAGCTTGTTCTGTTTCTTTTTCTAAAATGGGACTATTTAAATATTTTATTTACTCTTCTGTTAACCTGGGCAAACTATATTTTTGTAGTTATTTCTCCATTTCATTTAGATTGCCAAATTTATTAGCGTATAGTTAGGGAAAATAACTCCTAATTAATACTTTAATTTCCTCTTCATTGGTGGAAAGTTCTCCCTTTTCATTTTCAACACTAACAATTTGAATTTCTTCTTTCTTTTTTCTATTTAAATTAATTAAAAGTTTATCTATTTTGTTAGTTTTTTTCATAAGTCCAACTTTCAGTTTTATTTACTAATTCAATAGTTTTCTTATTTTCAATTTTATTAATCTCCCCTTTTATTTTTTACAATTTCAAATTTGTTTTTTAATTGAAGATTTTTAATTTGTTCTTTTTCTATTTTTTTAGTTGTAAGACTAATTCATTGATTTTTTTCTTCCTCTGTTTTATGCAAATAAGCATCTAGATATATAAAATTTCCCCTTATAGTCACTTAGGCTGTATCACACAAATTTGGGTGTATTGTCTCATTATTTTCATTCCCTAGATGATATAGTTGATTATATCTATGATTTGTTGTTTCACCCATTCATTCTTTTATATTCGACTGTTTAATTTTCAATTGATTTTTTGTTCTATTTACTTCTGGCCTTATATTGCATGGGATTTTTATTGCATCAAGATCATAAAAAATATTTCTACTATTTCTGCCTTACTGCATTTAATTTTGAGGTTTTTATGCCCTAACATATGGTCAATTTTTGTGTAGGTTCTATGAACTACTGAGAAAAAAGTAACCTCTTTTGTGTCTCCATTCAATTTCATTGAAATATCTATCATACCTAACTTTCCTAACATTCTGTTTACCTATTTAACTTCTTTCTTATTGATGTTGTGGTTTGATTTATCTAATTCTGAGAGAACCAGATTGATATCCCCTACTTTGCGGTCTATTTTTGCTTTTCCTCTAGGAATTTGAATGCTATACCACTTGGATGCATACATATTTAGTATTGATATTGCTTCATTATCTATGGTACCTTTTAGTAAAAATATAGTTTCCTTCCTTATCTGTTTTAATTAGATCTATCTTTGCTTTTACTTGATCTGAGATCAGAATTGCTACCACTATTTTTTTTCTTCACCTGAAACATAATATATTCTGCTCCAGCCATTTACCTTCACTCTCTATATATATCACTCTGCTTTAAATGTATTTTTAAAACATCATATAGTAGGTTTTGGGCTTTTAATCTGCTTCCATTTTATGGGAGAGTTCATCCCATTCATATTCACAGTTAAAATAACTAATTCTGTATTTCTTGTCATCTTATTTACCCTATGTCATGCTTTTCTCTTTTCTTTCTTCCCTCCTACCCAGTATTTTGCTTCCAATAACCACCTCCCTCAAATAGCCCTCCTCTTTAGAGTTCCTCTCCCTTTTATGCACCTTTCCCCTAATACTTCTGTTTTCCCTTCTTTTAGCCTTCCACTTTATTTTTTCCTTTCCCCACCTACTTTCCTATAAGATCAGATAAATTTCTATATGAAACCAAATATGTCTGATATTCTCTCTGAGCCAAATCTGATAAGAGTATGATTCACACATTAGTTCTCCCTCCTTTCCCCCCTCAATTATAATAAGACTCTTTTGCCTCTTTGTGAGATGTAATTTCCCTTCTTTTACTTCCCTTTCCCTCTTTTTTCCAGTATGATCCCCTTTCCAGGTTTAGTTTCTTTTTCATATTATCATAATTAAATCAAATTATCCTCACATTCTCTAAGTATATCCATAACTGAAATTTAGTTCTCAAGAATTCTTTCCTTTTTACCTTTTTATTCTTCTCTTGAGTTCTGTGTTTGGAAATCATGTTTTGTTGTTATTGTTAATTTCCGGTCTTTTCATTAGAAATAGGTGAAATTCACCTATATCAATGAATGTCCACCTTCTTCCCTGGAAGATGATTCTCATTTTATCTGGATAGCTTGTTTTTGGTTAGAATTCAAGTTCTTTTGCCTTTTGGAGTATCAGATTCCAGTCCCTTCAATTCTTTAAGGTGAAAGCTGCTAGCTCCTGGGTAATTCTAATTGTGTCTCCTCAGTATTTATATTGTTTCTTTCTGGCTGCTTGCAATATCTTTTCCTTGGTGTTATAGTTTTGAAATTTAGCCAAAATATTTCTTGGGGTTTTAATTTTGGAGTCTCTTTCAGGAGGTAATTGGTGAATTATTTCAATGGCTATTTTTCCTTCTGATTCTAAGACATCTGGGTGATTTTCCCTTATGATTTCCTGTAAGATAACGTCTAGGTAATTTTTTTTTTATTTCATCATGGATTTCAGGAAGTCCAATAATCCTTAGATTGTCTCTCCTCGATCTGTTTTCCAGATCAGTTGTTTTTCCTAGGAGGTATTTCATACTTTCTTTTTTTTTTATTAATTCTTGAAGTTTGGAGTCATTCATTTCCATTTGTTCAATTCTAATTTTTAGTGTATTATTTTCTTCAGTTACTTTTTATAGCTCCTTTTGCTTTTGGCCTATTGAATTGTTTTGTTCATTGTATTTTTTTCCATTTCACAAATTTTGCTTTTTAGTGAATTCGTACCTTTTTCATATCTATTTTCTGAGGCATTTTCCATTTCATCAAATCTATTTTGTAGGGAGTTACATGCTTTTCATATCACTTCTTGCAAAGATCTCATTTCTCTTATCTGTTTTTCTTCGAATTCTCTTTTAAGATCCTTTATGCAATCTTCCAAGAAAGCCTTTTGAAATGGGTACCAACCCATATCTCCCTTCGGAGCTTCACCTGGGGTTGAATTACCTTTAGGAACTTCAGGATTTATGGTCTGTTCTTCTCTCTCTCCATAAAAGCTATTTATGGTGAGAGTTCTTTTTCTTTTCTTTCTTTTTTTTTGTTCATTTTTAATGCCTTTTGATCTGCTATTAATGAAAAAAGAGTGACAGTTGCTTTAGTTTGCCCTGGGGCAATTCTGCTAGTTGACTTCAGGTGATGGGTTTTCACAGATAGGTCATGCATTCTTGCTGGGCTCAGTGGTTTACAATATGTCTTTTGAAGCAAATCTGCCAAACCACCAGTTTACAACCAGTACAGGGTAGCCTCAAAAGCTCAAAGAACATTCCTAGGTGCATAGAAGCTGAAACACTCTGACTCCCCACCCAAGCTCCTTGCCCCAATCTCCCTGTGCTGCAGTCTGGGCTCAGCGGTCTGTCCCTCTGATCATTTGGAGCAGACTTATTCTGAAGTTCTTTCAGGGTTTCTTCTTCTGGAAATGTGTTGTACTCCAAATATTTGTGAGCACTTTGACTGCAAAACCTGTTTAGATGCTTAATCTACTGTTGATTTGAGAGAAAGTCAGAGGAGGTTACAGAAGGTTATTCTTTGCCATCTTGGCTCTGCCCCCAAGAGAAAGAAATCAAAGGATCTAGAATAGACAATAAAAAAATAAAACGATCACTCTTTGCAGATGATATGATGACATACTTAGAGAATCCTAAAAAAAATCATCCAAAAATATACTGGAAATATCACATAGATTAAACAAAGTTGCAGATATAAAATAAACCCATACAAATCATCAACTTTTCTATATATTGCTGAGATAGAAAAAGAAATTCCATTTAAAATTTCTGTAGACGAAATAAACTACTTGTGGGTCTACCTGCCAAGAAAAACCAAAAAAACTATATGTACACATTTAAAAAAACACTTATGCAAATAAAATTAGATCTACATAATTGGTAAAAATATTGTCTAAGCCAAGCTAATATAACAAAAATGACAATTCTGTCTAAATTGTTTTACTTGTTCAGTGTCATACCAATCAAATTGTCAAAACATTATTTCATAAAACTAGAAAAAATAATAACAAAATTAATCTGGAAGAACAAAAGATCAAGAACATCAAAGGAATTAATGAAAAAAATATAAATGATGGTAGCTTAGCAGCACCAAACTTAAAACTATATTATAAGGGGGCAGCTAGTTGGTGTGGTGGATAGAGCACCAGCCCTGAAGTCAGGAAGATTTGAGTTCAAATCTGGTCTAAGACATTTAGCACTTCCTGGTTGTGTGACCCTGGGCAAGTCACTTAACCCCAACCGCCTCAGGAAAAAAAAAAGACTATATTATAAGGCAGCAGTAATAAAAACCATTTTGCTACTGGCGAAAATAGAGTGGTGGATCAGTGGAATAGATTAGATACACATGACACAGTAATCAATGTCTATAGCAATCTAGTATTTGACAAACACCCAACTCCAGCTTCTGGAATAAAAAGTTATTTTTTGACAAAAATTCCTGAGAACACTGGAAAATAATATGTGTGAAATTCAGCATACCAAAATAAGGTCAAAATATATTCATGGTTCTAGAGAACATGAAGAAAGGCACAATGGGCAATCTTGCTTACATTAAATTAAGAAAAGGCTTTGCACAAACAAAACCAAAAGAAACACGATTAAAAGGAAAGTACAAAACTGGGAAAAATCTTTTGAGCCAGTATTTCTGATAAAGGTCTCCTTTCTAAAATATCTAAATAACCGTGTCAAATTGGTGAGAATACAAGTCTTTCCCTAATTGATAAATAGTCAAAGGATATGAATAGCCACTGTTCATATGACAAAATTAAAGACATAAATATATGAAAAAATGCTCTAAATCACTATTGATTAGAGAAATGCAAATTAAAGCAACCTCATACATTTCAGATTGGCTAAAATGACAGGAAAAATAATGCTAAATTTTGGAGGGGATGTAGGAAAACTGGGACACTAATACATTGTTGATGGAGTTGTGAAATGATCCAACCATTCTGGAGAGCAATCTGGAGCTATGACCAAAGGACTATAAAATTGTGCAGACATTTTGACCCAGCAGTGCCAATCTGTATCCCAAGGAAATCATAAAGATGGGACAAGGACCCACATTTGAAAAAAATATTTGTAGCAGCACTTTTTGTGGTAACAAAAAAAAATGGAAAAGGAGTGAATTTCCATCAATTAGTAAATGACTGAACAAGTTGTGATATATTAAGGTAATGAAAAATTATTATTCTTTAAAAAATTATGAAGAAACTGATTATAGAAAGACCTAGAAAGATTTTCATGAACTGAGGCTGAATAAAACAATCAGAACTAGGAATACATTGCATACCGTAAAAGCAAGAACATGGATGATCAACTATGAAAGGCTTGGTTCTTCTCAGTAATTCAGTGACCCAATAGACTTTGGACAGAAAGTGCTATCTTCATCCAGAAAAAGAACTAAGGAGACTGAATGTAAATCAACACATGCTATGTTCACTTTTTTTTTTACTTTTTTATTTTTTATCTCTTCCATGTTTTTTCCCTCTTTCTCTGATTTTTCTCTTCCAGCATGATTTATAAATAAATGTGTATTAAAGGTAAATAAAATTACTACAACAAAAAATACATCATTGGAAACCCAGATTTTTATAAACCTATTGAGATTACTTGCAAGTATTTGACCATACATTAAAGCCAAATCATGCTGACTTTCATTGATTGGCCAATAATAGATCTCGGTTCTCAGTCCCTGCCTCACTTTGCCTTTTTTTTTTTTTTTTATTATGTAAAACAGGACATTTTTTGGTCTTGTTTTTCACCTTACCCTAATCACTGAACTGGTGTTACCTCTGACAAACTGAGACCTGGGAGAGACCTTAGCTTTAATAGGCCTCTCACTCCATTCAGAGCTATCTTCATTCTAATTTATGTCTTGTCACTGGGCCCAAATGGTTCCAAAGAAGAAAATGAGATTGGTTTCTTTGCACAACCCTGCATCACTTTAATTTAATTTATTTGAAGTCAAGATATCAAATTCCTGATACCATTGGTCTTTTTTAAAGAATATACAACAAGGCCAGGAGAAAACAGACCACAAGTTAATTGGAAATTAAATAATCTAATCCTGAAGAACGAATGGGTGAAAGAGCAAATTATACACACAATCGATAATTTCATCCAGGAGAATGACAATAATGAAACAACAAACCAAAATTTGTGGGACACGGCTAAAGCAGTTATAAGGGGTAATTTTATATCTCTAGATGCTTACTTCCATAAAACAGAGAAAGAGAAGATCAGTGAACTGGGCTTATAATTAAAAAGGCTAGAAAAATACCAAATTAAAAACCCTCAAATTAAATACCAAATTGGGAATTCTGAAAATTAAAGGGGAGATCAATAAAATTTAAAATACAAAAACTATCAAATTAATAAACAAAACTGAGTTGGTTTTATGAAAAGAAACCAACAAAATAGATAAGCCTTTAGTTAATTTGATTAGAAAAAGGAAAGAGGAAAATCAAATTGTTATTCTCAAAAATGATAAGGGAGAACTTTCCTCCAATGAAGAGGAAACTAGAGTAAGAATTAGGAGTTTCTTTGCCCAATCTTATGACAATAAATTTGATAATGTAAATGAAATGGAGGAATATCTACAAAATTATAGATTGCCTAGGTTAACAGAAGAGGAAATAAATTATTTAAATAGCCCCATTTTGGAAAAAGAAATAGAACAAGCTATTAATCAACTCCCTAAGAAAAAAAAATCTCCAGGACCAGATGGATTTACATGTGAATTCTACCAAACATTCAAAGAACAATTAATCCCAATACTATATGAACTATTTGACAAAATAGGGAAAGAAGGTGTACTACCAAATTCCTTCTATGACACAGATATGGTGCTGATAGCTAAACCAGGTAGGGAGAAAACTGAAAAAGAAAACTATAGACCCATTTCCCTAATGAATATTGATGCAAAAATTTTAAATAAGATTTTAGCAACGAGGTTATAGAAAGTTTTCCCCAGCATAATACACCATGACCAAGCAGGATTTATCCCAGCAATGCAAGGCTGGTCCAATGTTAGGAAAACTATTAGCATAATCAATTATATTAATAATCAAATTAACAAAACCATATGATTATCTCAATAGATGCAGAAAAAGCCTTTGATAAAATCCAACACCCATTCCTATTTAAAACACTAGAGAGTATAGGAATAAATGGGCTTTTAAATAAATAATTAGTAGTATCTACTTAAAACCATCAGCAAGCATCATATGTAATGGAGTCAAACTAGAACCATTCCCAATAAGATTAGGAGCAAAACAAGGCTGCCCACTGTCAGCATTATTATTTAGTATTGTCTTAGAAATGTTATTTTTGGCAGGAAGAGAAGAAAAAGAGACGATTTAAGACAGGCCTGGAGAGACTTGCATGAACTGATGCAGAGTGAAATGAGCAGAACCAGGAGATCACTATACACGGCAACAACAATACTATATGACGATCAATTCTGATGGACATGGCTCTCTTCAACAATGAAATGTTTCTAACCACTTCCAATTGTTCACTGAAGAAAGCCATATACACCCAGAGAGAGGGATGTGAAATGTGGACCACAACATAACATTCTCATACTTTTGATTGATGTTTGCTTACATTGTGTTTCCTTTATCTGATGTCTTCTGTGTAGATACGATTTTTCTTGCACAACAATGATAAGTTTGGAAATATGTATACATATATTCGATTTGTCAAGTATTTTAACATAATTAACATGTATTGGATATCCTTCCATCTAGGGGAGCAGTGGGGAGTAGGGGGGAAAATTCATAACAGAAAGCTATGTAAGGGTTAATGTTGAAGAATTACCCATACATATGTTTTGCAAATAAAATAAAATTTAAAATATATATACAACAAACAGTATCATAATGTTTCTAATTTCATTTCTTACATGAGCAAGATATTTGTAAAATAATCAGTTTTTAAAATCTTTATTCATTTATCTATTCATTATCTATCTATTTTTTTAATTTCCTGTTGGAGAGATTCCAATCTGAATTACCATTGGAGTATTTATATAGATACAAGGAAAGATTAACTTTGTTCTGACCCTTCTCAGAAAGATCAAGATGTAGTATATTGTAGGACATAGGGTCTTGCCCTTGGAGTAAAAAAGTTCTTTTCACTCCAGGTAGATCCAGTCTTACCTTTATGACCATGTTCAACATACTTAATTCTCTGTGTTCCTAATGCCTTTCTAAGACTATATGTTACAGAGAAGGTGTCAATATAGTGGGTTTTCATGCAGGAATTATCAATACAAATAAAATTGAAGACTTGGATCTTCAAATTAATATTGTATGTCTCCAGGTTTATGTCTCATACTTACAAAGTCACTATGTCCAAAACTGAATGCATTGCCTTTCCTCAAAAATGCCACCCATTATCAAATTCCTCTATTATGAATGAGGACACCAACGTCCTCACACAAATTACGCCCTCAACTTAGGTGTTATATTTGACTCCCAACTCTTTTTCTTTCTCTGACAATTTTTTGTCAATTCCTATTGATTCTAACTTTGTAATATTTCATTTAAAATTCCTTCACTCTTTTAACAGTATCACTCTTGTGAGAATGACCCTTATTGCATTTTTGGACTAATGTGAAACCACTTAGTTTCTTTGCTTTGTGTATCTCCCCATTTTAGTCCACTCTCCACTCAGTTATCAAATTAATCTTCCTAAAGCATAGATTTAGACCATGGCATCTCCTGCCATTCAATAAACTATAGTGGTTCCCTATAACTGGTTTAAATATAAAATCTTGCATTTGATATTCAAAATCCTTCCTGACCTTATGCTGTCTCCTAAATTTTCAGTCTTCTTTCACTCTACTCTGTGAAGAAACTTTCTGTGATCCAATATTTTTGTTTCTTTCTTGTTCCTTGCACAAGGCACTCTCTGACCCAGTTGCAGACATTTTCACTAGCTGTCCTTTATGCCTAGCCTTCTGTCCTCTCTTGAGTCCCCTATCACCTCACCCCACTCTTTCTTTGCTACCTTAGATTTTTTAAAGTCCTTCCTTTAGTTTTCTTTTGGAATAGAGCTGATTGAAGGAAAACAAAACAAAACATAAAACCATCTTTATAATGAGGAACTTACATTCTAATAAGGGACATGATACAATACATAAATAGATTGCTGATAACAAGTTACATTAAGAACAGATGGAAGGTACCTTTGGGGGTGATGGCATTAGAATCAGGAGGATTTTTTTTCCTTTAAGAGAAAAATTATGTTAATTTAACTTCCTTTTGGTTCTCCTCCTGCATGTTTGACTAATTCTCATCCATCCATATTATGCCTCTCAATTAAAGATGCATCCTAAAGTTTTGTCTCAAGTCTTGTTCCATTTTCTCTATAACCCTAACTTGGTGACATCATCACTTCCTGTGGATTTGTCATCTGTCTTGTAGAAAACTACAAAATCAATATTTATAGTCCCAATCTATTTCCTATGATTATTATCCTATGAATATTAAAATTTTTTATCGCAGTGCAAATTATTAAGCATGAATATGCCATGGACATATAAAATTTTGCAAATTCTAAACAAAGCTAAGAATCTTTTTTTTTTCCAAAATATACTCATTTTCCCCATATCCCTATATGCTTGGAGGATACTGATACTAACAACTTAATGTAGTGGGCAGAAAAGAAAATTCTAGATTTGGAGTAGGAAATGTGGATTCAGATTCCAGTGGAGTCAGTTATGTGATCTTGGTTAAGCCATTTAACTTTAAATGAAAAGCCACCAATGTCCCTCTTAGCTCTTAATCTATTTTCCTTCTACCTAACCAGGTTTGCTATATCAAAATCATCCTTGAATTTTGAGTTTGACCTCCACTCTAGTTTACATTCTCACCATCTTTTGCTTGAACTATTGCAGTAACCTGTAAATTGGTTGCCCTTGTCCACTTCAATCAATTCTTATACAGAAATGAAAAAAGATTTTTTTTCAAAATCTAGATCTGACTTCCTTATTCGATAAACCAGACTTACTTACTGACAAACTTCTCTGTTTGCCACTTAAAGCTTTTACAAACTGGTCTCAATATATATTTTCAGTTTTATTATGTATTATTCCTCTTTAAATATATCAAGGACCAGTCAATTGGTTTATTCCTGTTCCTCATTTACAAAGCATTCTCATCTTGATTCATTTTCACTGTCTACTGTCTTTTCCTTATGCCTGGGATACACTCCCTCCTCAACTTTATCTCTGAGAATACCTTGTTTCCTTTAGCACTCATATCAAAAATCCCTTTCTAACATGAAGTCATTCTTAATTTCCCAAGTAGCAAGTGTTTTCTCTCCTAAAATCACCTTGTGTTTATTTTCACAATACAGTAAACATCATATCACCCTGGACAAAAAATAAGATACTTCATAGTAGAAACTATTAATTTTTTTTTATTAAATTGCAAAACACATGCATGGGTAATTTTTCATCAATGACCCCTGCAAAGCTTTCTGTTACAAATTTTTCCCTTCTTCCCCCCACTCCCTTCCCTAGATGGCAGGAAGTCCAGTATATGTTAATTATGTTAAAATACTTGACTAATCGAATATGTGTATAGATATTTATAGAGTTATCTTGCTGTACAAGAAAAATTGGATCTCAAAAAAAAATCTGAGATGGGAAATATAATTCAAGCAAACATCAATAGAGAGCATTAAAATGCTATGTTGTGGTCCACCCTCCGATCCCATAGGCCTCTCCCTGGGTGTATATGGCTTTCTTCATCCCTGAAAACTGTAACTGGTTTGAAACATCTCATTGTTGAAGAGAGTGACGTCCATCAGAATTTATCATCATATAGCCCCTGTTGTTGCCGTGTATATTGATCTCCTGGTTTTGCTCATTTCACTTAGCATCAGTTCATAGAAGTCTCTCCAGGCCTCTCTGAAATCGTCCTGCTGGTCGTTTCTTACAGAACATTAATATTCCATGACATTCATATACCATAATTTATTCATCCAGTCTCCAATTGATGGGCATTCCTTCAGTTTCCAGTTTTTAGCCACTACAAAAAGGGTTGCCACAAACATTCTTGCACATGTGGGTCCCTTTCCCTCCTCTAAGATCTCTTTGGGATATAACCCCAATAGAAACACTTCTGGGTCAAAGGGTTTGCACAGTTTGATAACTTTTTGAGTGTAGTTCCAAATTGCTCTCCAGAATGCTTAGATCTGTTCACAATTCCACTAACAATGTATCAGTGTCCCAGTTTTCCCACTTCCCTTGCAATATTCGTCATTATTTTTTTCCTGTCATCTTAGCCAATCTGACATGTGTGTAGTGGTATCTCAGAGTTGTTTTAAATTGCATTTTTCTGATCAATAGTGATTTGGAGCACTTTTTCATATGACTAGTAATAGTTTTTAATTTCATCATCTGAAAATTGTCTGTTCATATCCTTTGACCATTTATTTATTGATTGGACAGAGTGGCTTGAATCTTTAGAAATTTGAGTCAATTCTCTATATATTTTAGAAATGAGGCCTTTACCAGAATGCTTAAATGTAAAAAGGATTTCCCAATTTAATGCTTCTCTCCTAATCTTTTCTGCATTAGTTTTGTTTATACAAAAACTTTTTAACTTAATATAATCAAAATTATCTATCTTGTGTTCAATTAAGAGTTCCATTTCTTCTTTGGAAATAAATTACTTGCTTCTCCAAAGGTCTGAGAGGTAAACTATCCTATATTCCTCTAATGGACTTGTAATATCACTCTTTTTTGTCTAAATCATGAACCCATTTAGATCTTATCTTGGTATGTGGTGTTAGGTGTCAGTCAAGCCCTAATTTCTTTCATACTAGTTTTCAATTTTCCCAGCAGTTTTTGTCAAATAGTGAATTATTATTCCAAAAGCTGGGGTCTTTGGGTTTCCCAAACACTAGATTACTATAGTCATTGATTATTTTGTCTCCTGAACCTAACCTATTCCATTGATCATCTACTCTATTTTTTAGCCAGTACCAAATGGTTTTGATGACCCCCTGCTTTATAATTTAGTTTTAAATCTGGTACAGCTAGGCCACCTTCATTTGCACTTTTTCCATTAATTTCCTTGGAATTCTTGGTCTTTTGTTCTTCCAGATGAATTCTGTTGTTATTTTTTCTAGGTCTGTAAAATAATTTCTGTGGAGTTTGATTAGTATGGCACTAAATAAGTAAATTAGTTTGGGTAGTATTGTCATATATACATATGTATATATATATATATATATATATGTATATATATA